>JAWVWN010002076.1:0-252500 GCA_037367305.1 Phrynocephalus vlangalii | reverse complement strand
CCCCCCTTTGCACGTTTCTGCACCATTGGCTGCAGCAGAGAACGAGGGAGGGAAGGCAGGGGCCGCGAGGGGCGGCGGGGGGGGGGGGAGAGGGCATCTGGCGGTAGCTGCTAGGAATAGACCGCCCGTGACAGTGGCCGGGCACACGTGGGCTGGGGGATTCCGTGGCTGCTGGGTATTCCTCCCCTAGGGTCCACGGGAAGGGGGGGGGAAATGGGGCGACAGGGGCAGCTCCTGCCCAGGCAGGGGAGGCAGGGCAGGAGGAGGGGGTTGGGGGTGGCAGACCCCCCCCCACACACCCTCCCCATTGGGGGGGGGAAGATGGCAAGAGGGAAGGGGCAGGCACAGAGGGTACCAGCAGGGAGCCCTTTTTGGGTGGCGAGGTGGGAAAGGGGGGGGGCTGGAGGCCACGCTCTCCCCTTCCACAACCGTGCCCCCCCCCTGGTCTCCTTTCCCTTCCAAGCTCCTCTGCCGTGGCCGTGGGCTGGACTGGTGACACCGACCGACCGTGGTGCAGGGTTTGGCAAGGCACCCCTCGGGGCGATTCACACTGGCCTTACTCACCCTGCAGAGGGACTCAGTTGCGGCCACCAGAGGGGAGAAAGTGGCACCACCAACACACACACACACACACACACACACACACACACACACACACACACACACACACACACACACACACACACACACACACCGGCCTCTGGCAAGGCAAAACCACCGGGGTTTTCTACTCCGGTGGGCAAACCGGGTTTGGCACTTTGGAGACCTTCCGTCAAGTTCAGAGTAAAACCCGAAGCAGGCTCAAGGTTCCCACTCCACCCATGGGACGCCAGCCTCTACCTAGGAGGTGCTTCCCACAGCCCCCCACCCCACCCCCCCACCCGCCCTCCCTGCACCCAAAGCACCTGGTCAGCCAACGGGGGGGGGCTCCTTTGAAGCACCCACCCAGCGGCTGGTTCTCAAGGTGTGTCCAGGGCTGCAGAGGCGGGAGGGAGATAGCCCCCCCCCCAAAAAAGCACAAGGTTTGCTTTTGAGCAAAACCTCTCCCGTGGAGAGCAAGGTGCAGCTGGGTGAGCGAGGAGGGGGCCCTTGCTTTGGGGGCTCCCCACAGGCACACAAGGCTGTCCCCCCCACCTCCAAGGTGGCGGGAGAACCACCCTGGGCCCTCCCAACCTCCTTCAGTGCAAACGCCTGGCCCATCTTAAGCCAGCAAACCATGGTTCCCCCCCCCCCTGCTGTGGAGAGTAACAGGGAGGGAGGAAACCCCCCCCTTCCCCCGTCCTTGCGGCAACCTTGGGGGCTCCTGCTTCTGTTACCAGCCTCTGGCGCTTATCTCGGCCTCTGCAGAGGGGAGGGTTCGGAAGGGACGGGAGGGCAGGGCGGGGGGGGGGGGAGTACGTGGAAACTCATCCGATGATCATTCTAGCCAACGCAATGCCTGCCCCCCCCCACACACACCAACAGGGAGAGATAAGGCAGCAGGAGGAGGGGGGAGAGCGATCGATGTCTGAGACAAAAGGGGGTGGGGGTGGGGGAGATAAAGAGGAACAGAGGCCACGAAAGAACCGCCAAGAGCAGCAGTAATGGGGGGGGGCAGCATGGTCCCCTCCCTGCCACAGGCACCTATGGCACGAACGGCTCCCTCGCCTGCCCCCAGGGAAGCCTCTTTGCCCCCAACGGCATCCCCAGGTAGGCCCAGGAGGACAGCAGAGGCCCAAGGAGCTCCGTCCCAGAGGGGGAGCCCCCCCCCCCGCCTACAGGCCCCAAACGGCCCTCCTGGCTTTGACCCACAGCCACGTCCCTCAGAGGGACAGGAGACCCGGCACTTCAACGGGAAGCCGGGAAGCCAGTGTGGCCCCAGGAGAGGGTGGGGTTGGGGCATCCACACACGTGAGAACACACATACACCCCTCAGCCTCCTCCTCTGGGGCTGCCTGCCTAGTAAGACCCCCCCCCCTCTGCACCTGAGGCCTGGAGGCCACCGGAAGCTGTGCAGAAAGGCCGGGTGCCCCCAATGATCCACAACCTCCCCGTTTTACAACACACACACACACACACACACAAACAATTCCCGTTTCTACCCAATTAAGGGCCCTGTTTCCCCATCGGGCTCCTCTCGGGGTGGCCACACGTGCCTCTCCGCTCCTGGGCTTTTAAGGGGCCAATGGGGGCCCCTGCTTTTAGAGACAACCACCCTCAACCTCCCCCTGACCCCCAACAACCCATTTCAGGAGGGGGTGAATGCCTCCCGGCAATATAGGGGGGGGGGAGTGGTGGCTGGAAGGCTCACGATTCGACCCATCGAGGCGCTCTCTGGCAGGGAAGCTCCCGCTGGCACCAGCCAGCAGCGACTTTGTTCACAAGAGAAGCGACACAAGTAAAAATGGAATTAGCCTTACTTACAGTACATCTGGCAGGAGGACAGGAAAAGGGTTGCCAGCAATGCAAGGGGGCCGCTCTCCATTGCAGGACAGTCTCAGGCCTTCTAGGCAGGAGAAGACGTCCTAGGAGGGGGGGCCAGACGTTTTAAGGCCATTTTAAATTTGCCAGGCAGAGACAGACAAGAAATATACTACACTTATATCTATATATATATATATATATATATATATATATATATATATATATATGTTTTCGTAGATTTTCACGGGTATAGGTATGCATGTTAGGGTGGATTCGGGTTTCTTCCCGTGTAGAAATCTGGTTGTTTTGGCGACATTTCGACGAGGTCTCACTCGTCATCTTCAGGCTGGTGTTCTGTCTTCTGTCTTCTTGAAGCAGACAGAAGACAGAACACCAGCCTGAAGATGACGAGTGAGACCTCGTCGAAACGTCGCCAAAACAACCAGATTTCTACACGGGAAGAAACCCGAATCCACCCTAACATGCATATATATATATATATATATATGTAATTCTGCAGGGGTTCCATTTGGCATATGGGCAGAAATGGGTCTGTGCACGTATGTATGCCTATGTAACATCACAGCAACTTATTGAGATAATTTGTCCGTGTGTGTTGATTACCCTATATGTAATTTTGCAGAGAGAAGGTGGAGTTCGCCACGGTACATATACTGGCCAACCGGTGCTGCACACCACTCGCTTCTCCTGCAGCCAGGGACCAAGAGCAGCTATAAATCTCGGCTGCACCAGACAGGGTGGGTGGGGAGACACCTTATCTGTTTAACGCAGGGGTTTGTGGGTTGCAAAGGGTGGTGGGGGGCAACACAGGCAGAGGAGCGGTCTTGCCAGATTGAATTTCCCACTGACAAACCTTCCACGGACGCAGAAGAAGCCGGAGAGTGAGAAAGAGAAAGAGAAAGACAGAGGTAAAGATGGCACAGTTCAAACGTTTTATTCCCTTGGGACGGTGGAACCTTGCAAGTCGGGGCAAAAGTGAATTCATTTTTTAAAAAAAACACCGCACGGTCCCTGCACAGGCACGCCGGAGGTGCTTCTGTGGCCCAGCGGGGGAGATTCCTTCAGGGGATCGTCCGGGGTTTGTGTGACAAGTACGACCGAAGGCAGAGAAGGGTGGGGGTGGGGGTTGATGGTGATGGGGTGGGAGGCTTCTGGGGAGGGAGAAGGCCCCTCCGATTGCAAACCGGGAGATCGGCCCATGCCCGAGGCGGCCAATCGCCAGCAGGGACCCTGGCCGGAAACTCCACACCCAGTGGGGTCCAGCGAACGTCCTTTAAGAGGAGGAGCTGGGACATGGCACTATAACCAGGGGTGGGTGGGGTGGGGGGGCTTCTTCGCCTGGGCCACCGACCCCAAGGACGCCTCCCTGCCGGCCACGCTAGTCATCTCAAGGGCCAAAGGTCCACCACCACCACCACCACCCTTCAACCAGGACTCCTGACCCACTGTGGGTTGGGGGAGGGGGGGAGGTCTCTCATCTGGCCAGATCGCAAGGGTGGTGGTGGTGGTGGTGGTGGGAGGATCATGGGCCGCGTCAAAAATTTCCTTGAGCCTGGACAAAAAGGCAGTTCCTAATGAGGTGGGGTGGGGTCGGGTGGGGTAAGCAAGTGGGTGGGAAGTCAAACAAGTGAAAGGGTCTGGGGTGGTGGCGGGGGGGGCAGCCACAAGACGAGATGAGCTCTGCCCCCAATTTCAGCCTTAAAAGGCTGAGCACGGCCTCCTGCCCTCTTGGCAAAGGGAGAGGGAGAAAAGAGAGGCTGCGTGCCTCTGTGTGTAAGGTGGGGGGAGCCACCACCACCACCAGCACCACCAAGCCCTGCCCTCGATCCCCATCGCTCTCTTCCCCCCCCCATCCCCGTGTGCCCCCCACTCCCACCCAGGGGGAGGGGAGTTCTCATTTGTGGCTGTTGTAAGCCAGGTGCCTCTGGTTGAGGGGGTTCTCGGGCGACTTCATCCACTCCTTCTTGAGCAGCTGCCGGAGCTGGGAGAGGCGCAGGTTGGGGTGCTGCAGCTTCAGCCCCGGGAGCTGGGATTCCTCAAAAGCCACAAAGGCCGCCTTCATCCGACGCTCCGGGTGCCGATCCAGCTCCTCTGCCAGGCTGCAATTGGGGGGAGGGCGGGGGGGGGGAGAGGGCAAAAGGGGGGACAGGCGGTCGGTCGGTCAGCAAGGGCGGCTCCCTCCAGGGGGGTGGGGCACCTCAAAAGCTCTGCCTTCCCACCCACCCAGCCACCCACCCACCCTTGGGGAATGTTTTAAGTCAACGGATCTCCGCAGAGGAGCCGTCCGCCCTTCTTGCCGCCTTGCAAACAGGGAAGCAGCTGAGGGTTGGTCCTCCTTGGCTCCCAAGGCAGGGGCACACCTGGGCTTGGCTGACACACACACACACACACACACACCCCACCCCGCGCCCTCCTCTCCCCCCCGGGTGGAATCAGCCCGTGCCACCGTCCCACACCTGAGGACGGCGATGGCGTCTTCAATGGTCCTGGCCTCGACGGCCCCTTCCTCCAGACCGGGTTGATGTCCTCCAAGGGGCCCGGGGGGGCTTTCTGTTCTTGCGAAGAAAACAAAGAGGAGGTAGGAGCTGCAGCGGCGCGCTGAGCCTGAGGTCACAGTCACGCCGATCTTTTATTATTTTATTATTTATTAACTTAAGCGCCCACCAAGTCTTGCGTAAATCCAAGGATAAAACAATTAGATAGTAAGGAAATATCCTAATCATCA
The DNA here is from genome assembly GCA_037367305.1 of Phrynocephalus vlangalii. Taxonomy (NCBI): domain Eukaryota; kingdom Metazoa; phylum Chordata; class Lepidosauria; order Squamata; family Agamidae; genus Phrynocephalus; species Phrynocephalus vlangalii. The sequence goes on along the minus strand of JAWVWN010002076.1, from coordinate 247,351 downwards.
TAAAAACCTACACTAAATCATTATTCTAATTGCACAGACCCACAATCTATAATAATTAAAACCTCTGATGAGGTTTTTACTGGCGCAAGAAATCATGTGCGCCAGGCGGATTCGATGGAGGCATTCCAAGCTTGGGACAGTGCGAGAAGCCCTGTGTCTACAGCCTCCTCACCTCCTTGAGGATGCTCTTTCAAAAGGGCCCCGGCAGATCTTAATTGCGTAGGTCGTTGGAGGAGCGATCCTTCAGGATCTAGGTCTAAGCTTTAAGGTTGTATGTCAGAAGCAGGCTGCAGCACTGTAACATGAAGTCGAGATCGCTGTGTATCCTGGCGGCAGCCGCACGCTGACAGCGCCTGGGCCTGAGACTCACGGTTCCACGCCGATCCTGTTTCAAGCTGCCCAAGAAGGCAACGTGAGTAGACGAGGGAGAGGCTTCCTGGCCCTGAAGTGCCACGTCCCAAGCCCATAAAGGTCAACACCCCAGACTGCCCCTGTCGTTTGCAACCCACAACAGACGCCCCTACCCCCACACCCCCAAATCCAGACCGGCTGCCAGAGACGGGGGAGGCTCTCCCTCCCTCTCACGGGCAAGCGGCCTCGGTTTCCCCGCAGGGCTTCTGCCTCCTTCTTGCGGAAGGGGATGTGTGCGTCTGTGCGTGTGTGTGTCCCCCCCTTCTTACCGGCGGCCTCGGCCTCCTCCTTCTGCTGCTGCTCCTTCCGCAGGGCCTCCTCGATCTGGGCCCGGGTGACCTTGCTGGGGCCGCCGCCGCCGCCGAGGGGCTTGGGGGCCTTCCCCCCCTTCAGCTGGGCGTCTTCCTCCTCCAGGAGGCGGAGGCGCTCCTTCTTCTGTTCCAGTTGCTCCAGCCGGCGCTTCTCGCGCTCCTCCTGGAACCCAAGAGACGGGGCGGAGGGTGGGGTGAGGAGGCAAGAGTCAGCCCCTCACTCAAGCCAGCCTTCGGGGCAGGGCGGGTGTGTGTGTGGGTGTACAAGAAAGGCAGCTGGTTTTCTACTTTTCTAGGGACTCTTGGCCTGGGGGGAGGGGGGCGCTGCCACCCGAAATCTCGGCACAGCTTTCCCCGTCCCTTCCAGATCTCTGTGGAACAAGATCCAAGAAGGCCCTGACCAAGAAGAGGTAGGGTTTTGGGCCTCTGCGTGTTCCCAGTCGGTGGGGGGGGGGGATCAGCTAGAGCAGGGAAGGCCCTGGAAGCAGCAGGGAGAGGGGGGCACAGGTGTTTACGGGGGGGGGGGTTATGACAGAACCTGGACGTAGGTCCGTTCACACAGCCCTTGCATGGGGCCTGCGGGGAGTTTGTCTGTCAGCTGCTGCCACCATCTGGCCACACTGAGAAACAGCCGCAGGGCCCAAGAGCATGTGGAAGGACCCCCCCCCCCCGCTAAGAGCCACAGGGCTGGATCAGACCCCCCCAAAAGAGACCCCTCTGCTCCAGCCTCCGTGGGACAAGATGCAATGAGGGGCAGAAGGAGCACAGATTCGGTCTGGAAAGATGCACAGGATTAAGTTCTAAGGGGGGGCAGCGTCTGGGACCCTGGCACGGAACCCTTTCCGCCCGCGACTCCCAGCAGGCCCTGGGGGGGGGCATAACCAGCGTCCAGGAACGCTGGGAGTTGTAGTCCGACTCCTTCTGAAGGTTGCCATCAGCCCAAGAGACGGGGCTGCCGGGCGTGAAAACGCCTGCCCCGTCCAGCCTGGCAAGGTACCGCTTGGCCCTCCTGGGTGGCTGGCTAGCAGCGCCGCCCTCTTCACGCAGAGCCCCTTTCCGCAACTGGGGTGAGATCTGGAATTTGGAGGCGGCTCCTCTCTGGGCTTGGGCCGTGGGAGACCAAAAATCACCACCACCACCGCCACCGACGAGGTCCCGCTCGCTCGCACGGACGGACGGACGGACTGGCCAGGCCCCCTGCCTCACCTTCCTCTGCTCCTTCCGCAGGACGTGCTTGTCCTCATCCTTCCAGAAGGCGTCTTCCAGCTCCTTCTGCCGCTTGGCATCTGCCAACGCCTTGGCCTCCGCCTTCCTCGCCCGGGCGGCCGCCGACTTAGTGTTCTCCCCCTGGAACTTCTTCGGCATCCCTCAGGGCGCGCTGCTCGGTCCCGCTGGGAAAGAGGAGGGAGACGGCGGGCATCAACAAGGACCCCCGTTCGCAAGACTCACACCCACCCACCCACCCACAAACACCCCACACACACCCCACCAACCCCCCGGAGGTGGAAGTCATGACGCCTGCCATGGTGTAAACAAGCACGGTCAAAGCAAACATAAAGGAAACAGGAAATAAAACCAGTCAGTCCCAATTAAAGAGGTTTTGTGGCACTTCCTCTTTAGCTGCCGACAAGTGTTTGGCCAGGCGGATGGGACAGAAATATTGTACAAATCCAATAACGCACCTATCATTGAATTCCTGGCTTTGAATTTATTATTAATTTAATATTATTTATTTTGTTTTGCTAATTAATTTTATTTTATTAATGCCGTACGCTGCCTCTCAATTGCCTGTTCTCGATGACTTGAACATAATTGGACTGGAGCGTATAATATCCTTCATTACTGTAAGCTGCCTTGGGTGCTTTTCCAAGGAGAAAGGTGAGGTAAAAATACTCTTAAATAAATAAATAAATAAATAAATAAATAATAGCTTCTTAAAAATAAAATCACCAGACCCCAGTAACTTCAACCCTAGATGGACCAGTATATAGGTCCAAATGCAAGTAATATATATAAAAGAAACCTTTTATGAACCAGTACTTGGAGCTGTTTTCACCTAGGACCCAATGTGACACAACAATAAGAAAGGCGCTTGGTTAGGGTTTTTTTGAGGGGGAGGGAGGGGGCAGGCTCAGATTTATTTATTTTATTTTGAACATTTTTTTCACTCTTCCTTTCTCCTTGGAAAAGGACCCAAAGATGGCTTACAGTAATGTGGGGGGGGGGGGCAAGATAGAGCCCGGAATATTTAAGACAAATTCAAATCTGTCAATTGAAGCTGTGTAAGATGTCCCTCAATTCCATGTTCCAAATACTTAAAATGTCTTAATTGTACTAGACTGTATATATTATCCCTCATTACTGTAAGGGCCACCTTGGGGTCCTTTTCTAAGGAGAAAGATGGGGTTAAAATAGTTTTAGATAGATAGATAGATAGATAGATAGATAGATAGATAGATAGATAGATAGATAGATAGATAGATAGATAGATAGATAGATAAGAAAGGAAGAGATAGATAGATAGATAGATAGATAGATAGATAGATAGATAGATAGATAGATAGATAGATAAGAAAGGAAGAGATAGATAGATAGATAGATAGATAGATAGATAGATAGATAGATAGATAGATAGATAGATAGATAGATAGATTAGGAAGGAAGAGAAAGATTAGGATAGATAGATAGATAGATAGATAGATAGATAGATAGATAGATAGATAGATAGATAGATAGACAGACAGATAGATAGATAAATAGATAGATAGATAGATAAGAAAGGAATAGATAGATAGATAGATAGATAGATAGATAGATAGATAGATAGGTAGATAGATAGATAGATAGGTAGATAGAATAGGAATGAAGGAAGGGATATAGATAGATAGATAGATAGATAGATAGATAGATAGATAGATAGATAGATAGATAGATAGATAGATAAGCAAGGAAGAGATAGATAGATAGATAGATAGATAGATAGATAGATAGATAGATAGATAGATAGATAGATAGATAGATAGATTAGGAAGGAAGAGAAAGATTAGGATAGATAGATAGATAGATAGTTAGATAGATAGATAGATAGATAGATAGATAGATAAGAAAGGAAGAGATAGATAGATAGATAGATAGATAGATAGATAGATAGATAGATAGATAGATAGATAGATAGATAGATAGATTAGGAAGGAAGAGAAAGATTAGGATAGATAGATAGATAGATAGATAGATAGATAGATAGATAGATAGATAGATAGATAGATAGATAGATAGATAGATAGATAGATAGATAGATAGATAGATTAGGAAGGAAGAGAAAGATTAGGATAGATAGATAGATAGATAGATAGATAGATAGATAGATAGATAGATAGATAGATAGATAGATAGATAGATTAGGAAGGAAGAGAAAGATTAGGATAGATAGATAGATAGATAGATAGATAGATAGATAGATAGATAGATAGATAGATAGATAGATAGATAGGAAATAGGGAATGGGTAACATAGATAGATAGATAGGAAATTTATTTATTTATTTATTAAACTTGTATCCCGCCCATCTTACCCAAGGGAACTCTAAATAAGGAAGGTATAGATAGATAGATAAAGTCTCCTCAGGAAACGAACAGACCCTCCCTCCCCCCCCCAACCCGGTTTCCTAATTTCTCCTCGGGGGGGGGGCTTGTTTGGGGCTCCCCTTATGGCTGTATTTTGGGGGGGTGGGGTGTCTGAGGGGGGTGTTATTGAGGGCCCCCCTCAACTCAGCCCCCTCCACACACCACTTTCTTTTATGAAGGGGTGGGGGTGGGGTCCTCCCCCCTCCCCCTCTCTCCCCTCCCCCCTCCCTCCAGAGGCCCGAGGCCTGCCTTGGGCGGGAGCGGAGTGAGAGAACTGAGGTGTTTTTTTTTGGGGGGGGGGGGTTTCCTGAGGAGAATTCGACAACCCCAAACACTCTGTCGCCGGCGCCGCCTTACCTGCCGCCTCCACCTCCGGCCGTCGCAGCCTTTGTTCGTCACGCCTCCTCCTCCCCCTCCCCCCTCCCCGCTGGTATCCTTGCGCCCGCCTTTTCCCCGCGAGGCCGCCGCGGCCATCTTGGTTGAGGGCGAGGGCGCCCTCTTTCGGGAGGCAAACCTCTCTCTCCCGCACCACCACCACCACCACCACCACCTTTGCCCTCTTTTACTTCTTCAGGATGAAAAAGAAGGAAATTAGGGAGCCGCTTTCTCTCATGTTAGGAGTTATTTCTCTGGTTTTTTTTTTAGCTGCCCACTATAAAGATGGCGCGAGCGGCGACACGCCTCTGTTGTCTCCTTTACAGGCGCGCCCTGCACAAAGATGGCTCCCAGAGTGGTTTCTTTTTTTTTTTAAATCCCTGCCTCTTATGCGCCTGCGCAAGCCTCTTCACGGGAACTTCAAAGGGGAGAATCCAAGAGGGCGGTACAGTAGTTCCATTCCCGGAGTCAAGATGGCCGCCCTGAAAGTCACGTAGCCCTTTGCCAAGATGGCCGACCGGTTGCTGTGGCAACGGCCGCTTTTGTTGATATGGGGGGGGGGAGAAATCCTAGGTGGTTTCAACCGAAAAAAAAAAACAATATTTGTGCTTTTGGCCATAAAAGGGTCGTCAATTGCACAGCTTCAGAAGCGCTAAGGCTATAAAACGTGATGTTTCAAGCACAGCAAAAATGACACACCAACAAACATCCAAGCGGAGTCACCTATCTTTACAACCTTATAAAGACTATCACTATACTGTATAATCCATAAAGATCAGGAAATGCCGTTCCCTAAAAGCCACATAAAGTGCGTCATTTAACAAGAAAAAGTTATCAGGGGACATTACACATTTGCATTAACTTACTGTACTTCCTGATTCAAAACCACAATACAACAAATTCATGATTTCCTGTTTATCAGTATGGGTCAACCTAAGCATCCCATTAAAAAAATAAATAAACAAATGAGAATAATTTGACAGATTGGGTGCATTCTGTTTTTGTTTTAAATAGCATTTTCTAGTTTCAAAATGTGAAATTTGGAAATAAAGGCCCCCCGATAGGTTGATTATGTCTTTGCACCAAAGTTCAGGGCGAGGTTTCCTGCTACAAACCCATTGCCACCTCTGACTTGCTGCTGTTTCCTTGTGTTGTAAAATGATCCCTTTTTACCTTCCTAAAATAGTTATATAATTTTTATTTTCATTTCTCTCCCTGGCGAGATGTTTGTCTGGTGAGCGGGAACAAAACGCAACTTGACCAGACTGAATAGACATTGGTTTGATAATACTTTATTAAACTTTGTTATAACCTTTATTAACACACTTTTTCAGAAGGAAGGAAGGAAGGAAGGAAGGAAGGAAGGAAGGAAGGAAGGAAGGAAGGAAGGAAGGAAGGAAGGAACAGTTTAGTCCAATGGGGGACTCTGGGTTTTCTAAACTAAAAAACAGATGGCAGTTATTGTTAAGAAAGAGAAACAAAATAAAAACAGAGGCAAGGGGGAGAAAGAGGGGGGGAAAGCTCCCTGCATGCAAGAAGCGCCTCCAGCGTATTCAGCCCCAAGTGGCTGGTTCTGTTTGAATCCTTGGAGGAGCCCAGCCAAGGCAGCCCTTACTCCCATTTTGCCACAGCCATGAGGACTAGCACCTTACTTTGCCTTTTAGGAAGAAGGGGCAGGCAGGAAGTCAGTGAAAATAGGGTCTCTGTCACCCCCCAGGGAGAACGGAAAGAGACCTGCCACCCCAAAGGTGGAGCCAGAGTCAAGAAGAACCACGTTCGCATACTCCAAGATGGACACCGGCACGGTGGGAGGACCGAAGGGAGGACCAGCGTGGAGGGCATCTTTTGGAACAGGGTTGGGCCAACCCCAGGCGTCCAGGGCTCCTGTAAGCCACAGCTTTGCAGCCTGATTTTGACAGGGGGTGGGGTGGGGGGAGACGGTCCACCTCATGGCCCACGTGGGTCCAAGCTGGGTGAGCCAGCCGGGACGCCCTTCCTTACACGTCGGTCTCCCGGAGGAGGTGGAAGGACTTGGGGTCAAAAGTGGGCCAAAGGCAGAGGGGTTCCGTGGACCCCTGGGTGATGATGGAGGAGGCCTCCCCTTCCTTCTCCAGCGGGATCTTTTCCTCCGCCGGCCCCAAAGACACAGGGACAAAGGCTTTCTTGTGTAGGTCCGGAGTGGTGCCAGGGGCCTGCAGAAGCTTCGTGACCCCCTCTGGGGAGACGGAGGATTTCTGCTTCATGACGTCCCACCACAGCACCCTGGGACCCTTCGCGCTCCTTCCCGAAGGCCCTGGAATTGAAACAGCCAAGCACCGCCGAAAGGTCAAGCAGCTAGCCCTCATGGAGGACGCCCGCTCCTCCCTCATTCCTCTGGTCAGAGGGAGAATGCAGCTGGAGCTAGGACTGAGAAAATCCGTGCTTTTTAAAAGTTCTCCTGCCTCCTCTTCTTTCCACCCTGAAGACGGAGGGGACTGCACCTTGGGGGGAAATTCTCCAGAAGCCCACTCATGTTTTATTTTCTTATTTTAAATCCTATCCTAGCATGAAGCAATGACGGTCTGTAAGATCTATTCCCAGCCACCAGCCTGGCTCTTTCTGCTGGGCAGTTCCTGGCAGAGAGACAAGGAAGTGCTCATTCATATAAAAGGGAAAATGTGGCAGACCTTTCATCTAGTAGGAAAAAAATACTACTAAATCTTCAGGGATGCCAAGCCAGGCTCGCGAAGACCTAAACACTCAAATACCTGGGCAAGGAAGGAGGATGCTGTCTGATCAGCTTTTCCTCATTGTTTTTTTATTTTATTTTTTAATTTTGGCAACATGAGAAGAAAAACATAACATATTTTCCCATTTTCCCAACCTGGAGGTAACTGGCAAAGTTGGGGGAATTCTCACTGAAATTAGGAATACACCCCAGAGTTTTATTTCTTAATAAAGAAATAAGTTTAATTGAGTCGTGTTTAGTTATTGAGAGGAGCTGTCCAAAGTACTGAACTCAGGGAAATCTCCAGGACCCTGGAGAGCTCCCTTCTAATAGCCCTGAATTTTGTCAATTTCAGCAACAGCTAAGAAAAAAAACACCAACAAATTCATTTCGTCGGGAGGTTGGAGGGATCCCAACCAACTTTGCCAGAAACAGCCACTAATATTTGAGTGGTTTTACTTTTGGCCAGGTTTGTTACATCTGAATTAAAACCGAACCCCGCTTTCACCAAGTTAAATCAGGTATGAGGAAGAAGGCACATTCCATGCAATTAACCCTGTAACATGCTCCCTTTTAAAAATGCAAGTCTCAGTGATACAGACTGGCAAATCAAACCCATCTTTTATCTCTAGGGACCTCCCACAGCAAGAGAAAACACACTGGATGCAAAGACACAGAAGTAAGGTCAGCCACATACAGATCTGTTTTTTTAAGGGGAAGAGCACCTCTTTGGGCCACAGGATAAAGGCGTCATCCGATGTGATCCTGAGATATCCTTGGCCACCAATGTTTCTGCGAGTTTGGGATAAGTCCTACTGGCCAACTTCCAAAGGGCGTAAGCAAAACTGCGGGTGCAGAATTGTCTGGAGAGAAGGCTTACCTTTCAGGCAGCTCACCAGGGCCCCCGTGACGATGGTGCTGACGGTTCCCAAGGCCCCGTAGTAGAGGTAGGAGATGGCGTAAAAGTCGTGCACGTCGCCCAGCCTGCCGAGGAAAGGGTCTCATCAGGCGTCACCCAGGGAATGGATCCCACAAGAGGGGAGATTTCTGATGGACTACAAGGCAGAACCGACTCCCCACCACCCCTCCCACGGAAAAGGCTTTCCATCCTGAGAGGCTTTTCAGCAGGGTTCAGATGCCTTCCTCCCACCCCCACCCCCCACCCCGGTCAGGGATGCCTTTGGTGGATCTGGGGTGGATGGTTGGTATCTAAGATGACCCCTTTTTAGGGGCTCCGACCAGCTCCAAAATCTCTGCCATCTTTTGCTCACCTCTCCGTGGCTCCGGAGACGTCCGCGGGGGGCAGCGCTCCGAAGACAACGGTCCCGTTGGCTCCTTCGGAGGCGTTATAGAGAGGGCAGAAGACCCCGAAGGAAGGGAGGACCCCCATGGTGGCTTCGCTGGGGGGGTAGATCGTCCCCCCCAAGGCCACCCAGAAGGAGAGGGCGAAGCCCACAGCGAGGCCGCAGAAAACTCCCTGGGGGGGGGGGAGAAGGAGACCAAGGGTCAGAGGGGGACAGGGAAGCTCCTTCACCCACCCCCGCTGGCCCGGCATTTCAGCACGGATCAGGCCCGGGCAGGGATCAGGCCCAGCCGCCGCGCTTCCCCAGAGGGGGACTTACTTCCGTGTTGCAGAAGGGGACAAACATCCCCAGCACGAAGGCTCCCAGGAGGGGCCCACTGATCACCCCCATGACAGTAAAGGAACCCTGGGCAGAGAGAAACAGAGCATTATTTAAAAGCCTGGCATTGCTAGGACCACCGTTCACTAGCCCCTAATTAAACAGCTTTCATTAGGGACTGGCTAGCATGTCCTGGAAGGAAGGGGGGGGAGAGAAATAATTCCTGGAATATTTATTTATTTCTATACCATCCGTCTTCCCGAAGGAACTCTGGGCGGTGTATAACAATCGCATATAACAATTAAAAACAAACATCCAACACATCAACCCAAGAAGAAGAAGAACAACAACAACAACAAAACAAATAATAATAATACTCGGCAAAATATCCTGGATCTTAACAAGAAAGGCTCCAGGGAAGGAGAGACCCAGGTTTTGACTTGGGAGGTGCAAGGACTCTCTTTAGGAAGCGTGTGGACTTGCATCTGCCGCTTGGAAAAGTTACTAATTTTTTTTTTAAATGCAGACCAGAGCAGCCCCTTCCCCCACCCCAAATCCCCAGGCATCCGCAGTGGCCCCAGCAATCAGAGGCTTTGGGTTCCTGTTTTGAAAGAACTTTGGAACTAAGACTGGGGCGGGCGGATGGGGAACGGCTTCCTGATAACCACAATCGTCCGCCAGCAGCAGAGGCACCTGGGCCTCCGCCCACAGGGGTAACCTGAGGACTTCCTGGCTTGGCTACTAGAGGGCCTTGCGGGGCAGCCCTTGGAAACAGCCGGGGGGGGGAGAGAGAACAGCCCTACCTGCAGGACACCCCCTCCGAGCAGCGAGGACAAGGCCGCTACCGTGATGCAGGACGTCCCGTAGATCAAGGCTAAGGGCATAAAACAGAGAGAGAGAGAGGCATGGAGGGGGTGGTGGTGTCTCCCTCAGCCTCGTGGCTTTGGAAGCGAAAGGACCCCACGTACCTGCCGCCGCCACCCTGTCCCCCCCCCCACACACCCCACTGCACTCACAGAGGCCCTTGGAGATCAGGGTGAGTTTCCGGGGCGAGAGGTTCGGCAAGTAGGGCTTGATCAGGTCCTCCACTGTGACGGCCGCCATGGCGTTGATGCTGGTGGAAGCCGTGCTAGAGGGTGGGAAGGAAGCGGGAGGCGTGACTTCGGGGGATGGGGGTTGGGGGTTGGGGGGGCAAAGGATCCTCCCTGGGATTGCCCAGTCCACGGGCCCCCCAAACCCTGGAGTGCCATCCTGGCCCGCAAAGGTGCCCTGGGATCTGGCGTCACTCCCAAAGCTCCAGTTTTAAATCCTCGGTCTTGAGGCATGAGGCTTTAGAAAGACTTCAAAGCCCATTTCAAGAGAACCTTTTGGGGCTCCAAGTCATGAAACCGACGGGGTCTTCATGGGCGGGGGGGGGGGGGAAGAGATGACCACTGAGCCCCAGAAGGCAGAGGGTTCAGGACAAAGAGGTGGAAGAAAGGGGTGCTTACGAACCTCAGGGTCCCACTGTAGGCGCAGGCCAGGAAGAGCCCGGGCACCCCGGGGTACCTCTCGAAAATGTCCAGGACCAAGTAAGGCATGTACTGGAAGGAGGACGACCGGTCAGTTTCCCTCTGCTGGCTTAAGAAGATGGCCAACTGCTCCACCGCCCCCCCTCTCTCTGTCCCTCTAACCCTCCACACACACACACACACACACACACACACACACACACACACACACAACCCCTGTTCAGCGCCTGGCCTCCAGGCGAGAGGGCCTACCTGGTCGGGGGCGGTGATGTAGCCGGCCAGGAGGGGGTCACAATCCCTGTAGAGGGCAAACATGACGATGCCGCAGCCCATCGCGCTGGAAACGATGACGCAGAGGCCCAGCTGGTTGACCAGAAGAGCCCTGGAGGGGCCAAGAGCAGGGAAAGAGAAACAGAGCGTAGGGAAGGGGGAGAATGACGCGTGAGTGGAAGGCACAACATATTTTGGAAAGAAAACCATCCCAGCAGTCAAATCCCTCCCTTCAAAGCCCGGGGGGGTGGGGGCGGGGAGGGCTTCACCCCACTTCTCAGGTTACCTTTTTTTAAGCCCGGCCCTGAACGGAAGTGGCTCAAGAGGACTAGAAACTGCCCTTTTGGTTTAAGAGAGGTGCTCCTCGGTCGTGGCTTGCATGCAATGTACAGGGAGGCGGGGGAGGCCCCCTTGGACCGCCCTGGCCTGCTTTGCACGCACAGAGGCCGAAGGGAGGCCACCCTCAGCCCCGGGACCGTCTGTCCAGCCCAGCCGGTGGTGCTCGAGAGCCCCGTGACCACCGCTGGCCGGCTGACCGGCCAGACTCAGGGTGGGGCAGGCGAGAACCCACGGCGGGAGAACCGTGGGGTTATCAGGGCCACCGAGAAACACGCCTTAAGTCTATAGGCTCAGAGGGAGGGAGCCCAGTGGCCAGTGGCCAGCAGGCGTGCCGGTCGCTGGCTTCAGGGCCCTGTGCCCGTTCTGGGAACCATGGGGCCGCCGACGGACTCCCGGGCCCTTCAGGGAGACACGGCTGGCCCACGGGGCGCCCGTGGCCAAAGCCAAGCCCGACTCACAGCTTGGCCTCTTTCTCCGTCTTGCAGGCCACGTAGCGCTGGACCTGCGCCTGGTTCACCCCATACATGGACAGCCACACCAGCGTCCCCCCGAAGACAAACGTCCAGAAGGTGTAGCGGCTGCGGGGGTCCAGGTTGAAGCTGGGGAAAAGGAAGCAGGGTTGTCGCTGAGTGGTTCGGACGAAAACCCAGGCTGGATGCGCAGCTTTGGCGCAACCAGGGTGGTCCGCCCGCCACCTCGAAGGGGGAGGGGGAGGGAGGGGGGGAAGGAGAAAAGACCTACTCGGCCAGGTTGATCCTGGAGTTGTTGTAGGCGATGGCCAGGACTTGGCCCGGCCCCCCCACCAGGAGGGTCCCTTGGATCAAGATGGCCACGAAGCCGGAGAGCATGACGAACACCTGGAACACGTCCGTCCAGATGACGGCCTTCATCCCGCCCTGCGGGACAGAGAGGAAGGGGGGGGGAGGAGGTTTAGATTCAGCCCCACAACAGGGGTTCGAGGGCCCCACGGGAGGCAAAAGAGGGGCTGCGCAGCAATGGCTCCTGGCCAGGGATCCTGAGTAGATCAGACCTGCTACTCCACCCCACGTCTGAGAGTCCACCAACATGGGTGCAGGCGGACCCCCCCCCGCCCCCCAAATTGCCACCACTGTTGCGAGCGGGGAAAGCAGGTGCCTTGGTGAAGGGGTGTGTGTCGGGGGGAGGAGGGTATCTGAAGACCCACCTCGGAGGGGAATATATACTCACAATGGTGGTATAAAAGGTGCAGATGAAGCCGGTGGACAGCAGAGAGGCCCAGATGTCCAGGCCAGTCACTAGAGGAACAAGGGAGAGAGAGAGAAGCATATAAGAACTGGTAAAACGCGTCCACTAAACCTGATGGCCAGGGAGAAAGCCAATGGCGTACCTGCGCAAGGATAGATAAAAAGCTGTTCTATTCCGAGTGAAAATCACGCCTACCTTGGTTGAGGATCAGTGCCGGGGCATAAATGACGATGCCCGTGTACAGCATCTGCGGCGCAAAAGGAGAGAGGAGAGGCCCGGGTGAAGGGGGCTCCCGAAACCCACAGGACGGAGGGCGTGGGGGTGGGGGTGGGGGTGGGGGAATCCCCTTGGCCGTCTGGCCTGGGACCAGGGGCCACGAGACACACGCCACGCTCCTGGAGACTCACCGTGGCCACGATGTACTGGATGGTCCCACACAGGCGGACTTTCTTGGAAAACCTCAGCTCCAGGTACTGCCGAGGGAGGGGTGAGGGGGGGGAGAGAAAACGGGGAGAAAACAGGACTGAAAACCTCCCCACAGAAGGTGCGAAGACCCACGGAGCCCCACGGAAAAGCTCCTCCTCGGACACGGAGGGCGGGAGAACGGCCACCTGTTTCCCTGCTGGATCCACGTTCCCGGCCACGATGTGTGTGCCAATCCAGCACCCGTGGCCTCCTCTTCAAAGCACATGCAAGCCTCCCCCACACACACACCGGGTGTTTATTCGCTCCGTCCCCCCCAGCAGGCACAAAACTGACCCCGCAAGGCCTTTTCCCTGTTTGTCCAAGTCAACGGGGCGGCCAAACGCCAGCTGTGGCGGCACCTGGTCAACCCTGAAGGACTATTTATTTATTTATTCATTCGTTTTTTTTAAGGAGATTGTGTCCCCTGCGAGGGCTCAGGCGTCCCTGTTCGAAGAGACCCTCCCTCTGAGGAGGAAACATTGTCTTTCGAAAGGGGGCTTTCAGCCGCCCCCTTTCCAAAAAGGTCCCCTTGGCTTCCGAATCAAGTTGGGCCAACTTTTCTTTTTCTTTTTTAAACAACAACACAAAATGAACTTGGCACACATACAATTGGGGGGTGGGGGAAGAAGGACTCAAGGGGCAGCTTTTACACTGGCGTAGAAGATTTTTGGGGGGGGGGGCTTTCGGGAGGAAAGGTAGTTTGCAGGGCCCCGTTCCAAAGAAGAGGAAAGGCCCCACGGAAGCGTGCTTATTTAACAACACACACACACAATCTCTCTCTCTCTCACACACACACACAAAGTGATGCGTCTCTGGTTCAAACGCACAACGGCACAAGCACCCGGCACGCTCCCCCCCCCACCCCCCACCCCCCCGTGTGTGCCCTGAGAGCCCCTGAAGGACTCTCCTCCGTTTTGGGCTCTTGAGAAGCTCTCGGGCCGTGGAGGAAGAGCGCCGGCCGGATCCTTCCTCCGTGCCTCTTAGGGGCACATGACGCAGAGAAGGGAAGGAGCCTGCCCTCGGGCACCAAAGGAGGGGGGGTGGGGTCCTGCCAACCCCAATGAGGATTTATTGGGGGGGGGTGTGTGATGAAAAACGACACATTACAAAATGCAGGAGGGAACTGAAAGCAGGGAGAAAGGGCGCCCCGGCCAGCCGGCTTCCGGAGTCTTTTTCTGCTCCCTGGCTCTCCCCAAAAGACTCGCCCACACGGGCGGACTCCCCACGGCCGGCTTGGAGAGCCCTCGGCCCCTCTTCAGGGTCTCCGCTCTGGCAGGCCGAGGAAATGTCATTTTAAGGGGTTTTTTTAGTGTCTCCAGAGAACGCCTGGCCAACGGAGGCACGCACGGCCGAGGCTGCGCTGGGGCCAGGCTCCGGGTGAGCGGCCCCAGCCGTCCACGTCCTCTGGGAGGGGTGGGTGGCCCTCTAGAATGCAGAGGTGGACTACAAACCCCATCGTTCAGCACGAGGTTTGCAACGCAGCCCAAAGCCCGGCAGGATTTATCAGGCTGCCCGATCTGGAAAGGGCGACCGATTTTCCCCAAATGCAAAACAATAAGTCACCTCAGGATGTTTTCCCACTTTTCAGATCCAAATAAAGAGTGGAAACTTCTTCACAATATAATGGAAAGAACCATGGGGGGGGGCACCTCCGCCTGAGAATATTGTTTCAGAAAACAAGCAGACGGAAAGAGAGGAGGTTGCAATCAGAGGGATTGTTTATAGGTCACACACACACACACACACACACACACACACACACACACACACACACACACACACACACACACACACACACACTTCATCTGGTCTATACTTGATTTAAAAGAGCCAGAACAATATCTGTTCCTTGGGGCAAGATAAGCTTTAAAAAAAATTATATATAGAGAGATGCTTATCATCCACCTTTTTTGGTCTTCTCTTCCAGACAGGCTGCGTGGCCGTGGCTGCCTCCGGTGCATTGTTACGCAGGGCTTGGCTTCCACGTGCAGGCAAAATAACAACAGCAGCAACAACAGCAACAGCAACCACAACCACAACAACAAGTAAATTCCCCGTGGACGGCCGGCCGGCCGGCACTTCCTCAGAGGAAAGACTCCTTACCTCGTAGGTGCTGGTGAGTCCCAGGCGGTAGAAGACGGGCAGGAAAAGGTAGGCGGTGAGGAGGGTGTTCAGCACCTGCCCCAGGCACATCCAGAGGAACTTCATCCCGTAGCGGTAGGATTCGGCCGGGACGCCCAGCACCTGGATGGCCGACATGAAGCTGGCGGAAAGGGAGAGGCCCACGGGGACGGCCGACATCTGGCGCCCGCCCGTGAAGAAGTCCTCGGAGGTCTTCTGGCCGCCCCTGGCCAGGGCATGGAAGAGGCCGATGCTGGTGGAGACGACCAGCATCAGGCCGAAGACGGCGTAATCCCACAAGCTGAAGGTCAGCATCTCCGCCTTGTAGGACTCCAGCCCCACCGCTTGGGACATGTCGGCCGGCGGGTGGATCTGGACCTCGCACGGACACGCACGCGCACACCCTCGAGCCGAAGACGGAGGCTGGAGAGCAGAACCACAAGGAGAGATGGGATCTCAGGAATCCGGCCAAGACCCAACAGAATAACTGAATGGGGGGAAATGCTGAGCTCAACATTCAACCGGGCCCTTTTACGCCCAAGTACGTGACAGCCGGCTGGAGGAAAAGAGACCTCGTGCCCGGGAGCTGACGGCCAAACCACTGGCACGACTGCTCCGGATTTAAGAGGCTGCTGCTTGCCAGCCAGGGAAATGAGTTGAGGGGTGTCCAAATTGGAAGCAATGCCCCCCAACCCCCCCCCCACCTGCAGCCCTTGCAACGCAGGGGGAGAAAACCTACTTGGAAGGAAGATGCAGAATGCTTCTAGCAAAGCGCTGGATCCCAAAGTCAACAGAAATCGCAGGCTGAAGGTCCACGGCTGGAATGTGGAAGACAAACCCTGCGAGAGATAGTGGAAGGGGGGGGGGGCGTCAAAGAAAATTAAAAACAAGGGAGAAGATCTCATTGAAAAGGAAAGGAAAGGAAAGGAAACTAAAGGAAAGAAAGAAAGAAAGAAAGAAAGAAAGAAAGAAAGAAAGAAAGAAAGAAAGAAAGAAAGAAAGAAAGAAAGAAAGAAAGAAAGAAAGAAAGAAAGAAAAAGAGGAGGGAAGGAAGGAAGGAAGGAAGGAAGGAAGGAAGGAAAAGAAAGAGAAGGGTTCAGATATTGAACATGATTCTCTCTTTTGAAAACAAGAAGGAAGGAAAGGAAGGAGGGAAGATGTCAAAGGAACCTCGGGTACCGTTTGGGGGTAAAAGCAGGGCAGGATAAAAGAGGGAGGGCAATTCACCTTCTTTCTTCCCCCAACTCCTCTCAAAACCAAAGACAAATCATCCCCGATGTTTCCTTGGGCAGCTGGAATGCGAGGGCAGGCGGTCGGTCGGTCGGTCGAGTGTGCCAAAGGACGGCACCCAGCGGAGGACTCAGGGTCGCCCTTGCTGGGGAGAGATGCCCAGGGAGGGGATCAGCCGGAGGAGCAGGGAGGGAGGGAGGTCCCTTCTCTGCTGGCACAGAGGGAGGGGAGGGGGGTTCTTAAGAAGCAGCCCTGGCGGGGCCTGGCGGGCTCCTTCGGGGTGATAAGGAGGGAGGGAGGGAGGGGTCTGGCTCTCTTCTCACCACCCTTCCCAAGGGTGTGCGTGCGTGTGTGTGTGTGTGTGTGTATGGGCTGGTCTCCCTCTCTCTTTCTCTCCTGCTTCTCCTGGGTCGGGTGCCAACTCCCACCCTGGCAAGGGAGGCAGGGATCAGGAAGGAGGGCAGGGCACCGGGATTTCCAAGCAGGAGGAAGCAAAGTGTCTTTCCTCTCTTCTGGCAAACTCTGGGGAAGGAGAGAAAAAAAAGACACAACACACACATAGGAGGAGGAGGAGGAGGAAGAAGAGAGGAGAGAGGCATTTCCTGGTTGCACAACTGCGAGGATTTCAGGACAGGCAGGCCAAGGTCCCCCAGGAAGACCCCTCACTCCCCCCCCCAAAAAAAACACCCACCCCAGAGCCAGGAGCCCAGGAGTGTCTCCTAGGGTTGGCCCCTGGGTGGCGTGGGTGGGGAGCCCAGCGGCGAGAAGGCAGCCCATTTCTCTCCAAGCCCCTCGCCTAGGCTGGCGGGGAAAACTGGGACCCAGCAAAAAACCCGGGTCCTTCTGTTCAGGCTCTGCTCCTCCCCGAGTGGCGAATGGCCAAGCCACCCCCCTGTTGATCAGCCTGGCCATCACTGTTCTCCCCGTCCTTTCCCCTCGGCCACGTCCCTCGTCCTCACGGAAAGCAAACAGTGCTGACGCACCCCTCAGGGGTCAGTGGACTTCTCTTTGTGATTTCCACGGAACACCGAGAAGGCGCTTCTTCCGTGGGTGGGGTGGGTTGGTGGGGAGAGAGAAGAGGACTTCCTTCTTGGCGGCCAAAAATTCCCCCGGTCTGAATCACCGCCCCAGCCGCCGAGCAAACGCTCCTCTCGGGGGCCCTGGCGGTGCCACTTTGGCCCACCACGGCTGACTGGCCACGGTGGCCAAAAGCCACACCACGGGTGGGCAGGGAAGGGACGGCCACAGGAAGGTGTCCACGGAGAGTGTGGCGTCTCTTTCCCACCCATTTGCCCTTCTTCTCCCTCCCCACCTCAAGCCGTGCAAACGCAGGTTGGGGGCCCCCGTTTGGGGCCTGGCTGCCTCCCAGGCCAACGGAGACCCTTTCCCTCTGAAAGCACCCCTGCCGAGTGCCTGGCCTGGTTCGATCTTCTCACGACTTGCCCGCGATGTCAATTTTTTTTAAAGTTGAGGTTGGCCTGAGTTTTATCTGGCCGAGGGGTCTCCCGCCTGCAGCCAAGAGGGCCTCCCCCCCGCCCGACTCCCCGAGAAGCAGTCGATGGCCCCGGGGCAACCATCTCCAATAACACCTGCCAGCCTGGATGCTCCCACAGGAGGCTTGGACCAGCTGAGAACCTGAGGCGTTCATCCCCCCCCCCCGGGGGTGAGGGACTCCAGTTCCCATCCTTGGTTAAGGAAAGTGGTGGTGGGGTGGGACAGGGGGGGAGAGGGCCAGCCGGTTTGCAAACCACTGGGCCCCCGTTGCCACTACCAAAGGAAGGAAACCCACAGAGGGGACCCCTCCGGACCCAGGAGGGCCCACCACGGACTCTTCCCGGGGTTCCGGTTTTGACCTGCTTCTGCCCACGGGCACGTTTGGGAGGTGCCATCTGGGGGCTTTCTGGAGGAGGGCCCGGGAGCAGGGACTGTGGGGCAGCCCGGAAAAGAGGTGCCTTGAATAAGATCGGGGTGAGAGGCTGGTTCCCCTCCCGTGGCTACCCTCCACAGCCAGAGGCTTGGCCCAGGTGTTAAGGTGGCCTCCGCCCTCTGGGCACAGGCTCTCCCCTCGGGACTGACCTACATTTTGCATCGGAGCAACACTCGGCGAGGAACCCCGGCCTCGTGGCACACATCAGGCGGCTCGAGCGAGCGAGCCAGGCTCCGAAGGGAGATCAACAGCCGCTCTTGCAGAGCCAGGCTTGTTCTGGGCTGCCTCTTTTTCTCTCTCTCACACATGCACGCTCGCTCTTCCTCCTGCGATCTTCACCGGGCGCCCTTCGAGAGCTCTGGAGGAGCCTCCAAAGTGGCCTGACCTACTTCCCAGGGTCATGGCGAGGACACGCACAGGGCCACGCCACAGAAGCGATTTCCCTAATCTTTCTCTGGCCTGCCTTGCCACGTCTCCCATGGGACGCTTACTCCACACACAAACAAAAAACAAAACAGGGATTTAAGGCAGGGAAGCAGGAAACTGGAGGGTAGCACGGAGGCATGTCAAAACATACCTGCCGATCCAGGCCCAGGGCAATCTGTTTGCTTCGCTCCCCTGGTTTCGGCCAAACGTGGCTCCATCGTTGGCCTCGTGTCTCTGCCGTGAGCAACCTTCTCGCGCTCCGGGTTTTAAAAAGTCTTTGCACTTCATGTACTCCAGGTGCTTTCGGTTCCATCAAGGAGGAGTTGGTCCCTTGGGTGGGTGGGTGGAGGGTGGGGGATGAAAACAGAAGAGAAAACCAATAATCAATTGAAAAGAGGCAGGAAAGAACCCTTGAAAACCACCAGGCGGTGGCGAACCCGTTGGGGAGTTGGTGACGGCACCAGCCTGGGCCAGCGGGCCCTGTGCAGAGAGGGCATCTGCAGTGGAACCCTGGATTTTTGTTTTCCAACCGGCAATTGAATGCAACATAGGAGAGGAGCTCACATCGGGGGCTTGGGATGGGACAGGGAACCCCTGTGAATTTTTTTATGGGGGGGGGCAGAGTCAAGTGCCCTCCTGCCTCCATGATCACGGCCTCACCCTAACTGTAGCCAAGGCTTTGCACAGGTCAAACTCAGCCTCTTGGTCCAGGGCCGTTCACTCATCCTGCCCCCCCCCCACTCCTGCAGGGTGCTGCGCAGCATTCCCAACCTTCCCCTTGGGGAGGATGTGGATTGCGCTACTTGGCCCCACCTCGGGGGGGGGGGACGTTTATGCAAAGCTGGGCTCCCCACCTGCTTCCCGGCACCACAAGGACGTCTCCTGCCAAATCCTGCAGGCGTTTCCTTTTGTAAAACGCCGTTGCAACACCGTTTATCCCCCCCTCCCCGTAAAAAAAAGATGTTCCCTTGGTGGCAAGATTGACAGGAGAGGCCTGGGGTCCTATTGTGCCACCTTTCGTGTCACAACAGGCCACGGCAAGTGCTGGCAGAGGCAGGCAGGGCCTCCCAAAATCGGTCATTCCCGGACTCTTTCCTGTTCTGATCCACCTGCTCCTATTTATTTATTTTTTCCTTTCTTTTTTTGCTGGTTCTAGTGGCAGCGTGGCCTGCCGTGGCCGAATTTCTCTCAGCCAGACTGGCTTCCCAAAGAAGCAGTATCAGCACCACAGGGGCTGCGACCTAAATCGGGGGCTGGCGTTACAATCGGGTCAGCCGACCGTCGTAATCTCGGTCTTCGCTGCTTTGTCCCAGGCGTCCTCTTTCGTTTCAGAACGTTATCAAGGCGTCCCGGCAACAGGGCTCTCCTTTCCCCAATATTGATCTAGGACCTTAGGAGATCTTGAGACAGGGAGAGAAAGGAGCTCGGGGTGGGGGGGGGACTTCCCCAAGCACGCAGACACGCACCGGGGGAAAATTTCCCACCGCCACCACCTTCCTGGATGCCACCCGCGAGCCAGGCCTCCTCCCCCCCCCCCACGAAGGAGGCAAAGTCTTCGTCGGTCCTGTTTTTCTCACTGTATCGCCAAACCGGCACCTCCCCAAAATAAATATTAGGATGGAGGAGGGCACCTGTCACTCTCTGCTTCTGGTTTTCCCTCCCGGAAAGGTTCCCATTGCAAAACGTGACAAGCATCGCTGTCAGGAGAGATACTTCCTGATGGGAGACACCCAGAGCCCAGGGGTGTGTGTGTGTGTCTGGGTGTGTGTGTGTGTGTGTCTGGGTGTGCAACAGAGAAAGAGAAAGAGAGGGGGGGGGAATCATGCAACTCTTCCTTGCACCTTCAGCGCGGCTTTAAAGAAGGAGGGAGAAAAAGCGTTAAGACTCACCCGGTTTCGTTTGGTGCTTCCCCCCTCCTCGAGGGAAGGTGATTTTGGGAACCATGGCACACGGTGGTCCCCCGTCAGCCCTCTTCCTTCTTGGCCTCTCTCTCTCTCTCTCTCTTTCTTGGCAGCAAAATCCAACCTCCTGATCGTGCTCCCGGTCACCCCCTTGGCCTCCAGGTGCACGGCCATCCAGGTGACCTTCCACAAGATCCCAGCGGAGAACCTGGTGCAGGTGAGGGCGGCGAGAGGGGACAGAAACGGAGGAAGGCACAGAGAGGAAAAATAAGAGAGGGCGATTATTCTGCTCCTGGAGTTCACCACGAACCCTTGGAATAAGTTACTTTTGGAGAGACAGTGACAAACACCCCCCCCCCCGCACACACACACACCCCAGAACGACCCCAGCTAGTTTTCCATGAATGGTAAAGAGAGGAAATAATACAAGGTGGATACCAGGAAGAACTGAATGGTGCAGAAGTTAACGAGCACAGGGCTTGTAATTGTTTTATCACTTGTTTTTAGTGCTGTTAGCCGCACAGAGTTCCCCTAGGGAAGATGTGCGGGATATAAGACTAATAAAAAAATAAATAAATAAATAATTCTGCTTGTTTTTAAAATATATATATTTTTGGATCACGGTGCATGGACTTTGAATGGGGGGGGGTGTCAGGAGAAGGTGGGGAGGCAGTTGCTGCAGGTGTAAATCCTGGCAAAAACCTTAGGCGGAAGCAGAGGAGCAGCCAGGGCTTAAGCGTGGGTCAGTTGGCAGCCTCTCTCCCTCCATGCTGGCCCTTCGCCCTCCCTGGCCCTTCTCTCCCCCCCCCAGTGTGAAAACCTGGGCCAGGGGACCTTCAAGAGGGTCTTCAAGGGGGGGGGGGAGCTGAAGCGAGATCCAAAGGGAGCCGATGAGGAAGAGGAGGAGGGCGATGGGCGAGGAGGGGCGGAAGGGAGCCACGTGACCCAAGTGGCCCTGAAGGTCCTGGACCCCAGGCACGGCCGCTGGGTGGAGGTGAGGAGGTTTTGGGGTGTGTGCGTGTGTGTGTTTGAGGGGTGGGAGGGCAGGAAAGTGTTTCCCTGTCGTGAGCCTGAAAGACTTAACGCTCTTGTCTTGAACGGCAAGAGCCGAGCAAGGTGCTAGTCCTCATGGCTTTGTCCTGGTCCACAGAACTGAAAACTGGGAGGCACGGGTTTAGAGCCGGAGATTCTTCTCCAGAGGATTGGAGGATGGGGTGGGGTGGGGGTGGGGGGAAGAGAACTACATTTCCCATCCGCCCGTCCCTTGTGGGGATGAAGGGGACAAGGAGTTGGCCTGCCCTTTCTTTATGCGTGACACAGTCTTTGGGGCTTGGCAAGACGCAGGGTTGACCCCTAACCCTGGCCTGAAAGCTGGCCGGGTGCATCCTTAACCCAGGGCCTCCCAGTGATAGTGATGGGCCTGGCCCCCTCCTCCTCCTCTCCCCCACCCCCCAGGGGTCATGGTGCACGGGTACGTTCACCACGGGCCCTACCTGCACCCACCTGCGGAGGAACCCACCTGCGGGCCAAGTGACCCCCCCTCCTGGAAGCTGCAGGTCTCCAAGCAGCTGGCCGAGGCCCTCAACTTCCTGGCAGGTTCCCCTGGGGCCCGTTTGGCCCCTCGCAGTGGGGGGGGGAATCCCACCCAACCTGGGGGGCTCTAATTGCACGCAGGCTGCATGACACCCGGCCAGCCAGGAGGGGGCACTCCAGGACGGGTCCCTGGGGCTCCCCCGTGCCTTTCCGTGGGCCTCTGGCGCCACCGCCTGGTCGTTGCTGGGAAAGGTGGCCCTCGGAGGAGCTGTTTCATCACACCCGCCCGAAGGAGGAGGTGCGCTCCACGAAAGCTCACGCCCAAAATGAGGCGTCTCTCTTAGGCTTTTGGCTGCCAGGTTTTTGTTCTTTGCATTCGGCTCAAGGAATTCGGGCCGGGCTTGTGTTTTAAAACTGGCCAAAGGCACACCCAGCAGCACCGAGCGGGTTCAGATTTAAGTTGCTTAAGGAAAAGGGTGATGAAATAGTTCATCCTGGGGGAAATAGGTCTTTCTAACAACCCCCACCCCCAAAAAAGGGGCATACGGGATGCAAAAGGAGATTGCAAACAGGTTTGTTTTATCTGAAGAAGAGGGAAGAGGGAAGGCTCGGGGCCTGAATCCTGTCCGCCTGTCTGTGAAACGCAGGAGGACCAGCGGAGCGTTCACGGCAACGTCTCGGCCATGAAGGTCCTCCTGGTCCAGGTAGGGGATCCGGCCGCCGGGCAGCCTCCTTTCATGAAGCTGAGCGGCCCCGGGGGTCAGCCCTGCGTCCCTCCCTGGCGACCGTGAGTGAGTGGGAGGCCTGCCACCATGAGGTGGCATCGGCTTTGGTGGCCAGAGAGAGAGAGAGAGAGAGAGGGGAAGGGAGGGCGAGGGGCCACCTGGTTTACAAGTCAGCCAAGGGACACGTTTGCAGGGGAAACCATCCTGCAGGGCCCTTGTCAAAAGGGGGGGGTGTTTCCCACCCCAAACTGGGAGGAGGGTGCCCCCCGAACGAAAGGGACTGATGCAGCCCTGCTGGTCCTTCGCTCCGGGCCAGCGGCCCCCATTTGGCAAGCTGTCCTCCCAGATCGAAGCCCTGAGGAACGGCTACTCCAAAGAGCAAAGGCTACGAGGAGGAGGAGGAGGAAGAGGAGGGTCTCGGCACCCTTGAGGGAGGTGTGTGTGTGTGTGTGTGTGTGTGTGTGTGTGTAGGGGGGGTCCTGGGTCTCCCCCTGGACTCTGCCAAGCGGCCTCCACGCCGGCCATCCCACCCGAGCCAACCCGAGAGGAAACAGACACTGCTCTTTTAAGGAAAAATAAACAGCCTTTATTTGCTCTTTCGCGCTCTCCAGTTTCAGGGTCATCCTTTTTCTCATTTGGCAACGTTTTTGTCCGCTTGCCAAAAAAATATGTGGTGGGTCTCCCGTGCTTTAAGGTCATCGCAGTGACTGCTAAAGGGAAACAGGCTCCGAAGTCGGATCACGGGGCAGAAGGCGGCCTCACGGACCCGGCGAGGGAGAGAAACCCACCACCGGCCGTCGACCCTTGAGGGACAGAGGCGGCCGGGCCACGAGGGGCTCTGCCTCAGGCAGCCGAGGCTGGGAGGCAGCCGAAATGTGGCCAGAGGAGAGAGAGCGCAAGCGGGAGACCCCCCCCCCCCAAACCCCTCTGGAGGGGACGCCAGGCCCGACCCTCGTGGGGAATCAGCAGCGACGGACAGGGCTGCTCCACAGGTGGAAAAGGCAACAGGAAAAGAAATTCACATTTCTTCTCTTGGCTCGCATTTGCCCCCGGATGTCGGCTTTTCCAAAACCTCTGGAGCTGCTTGAGGGCAGCCTCGTGGGCTTGAGGGTTTGGTGGCCCTTTCCAGGGTTATTCCCCTCAAAAGGCAATGAAAAGCAAGGGGGTGTCTGGAGGATCCGCTTGGTCCAGGGGCGCTCCGAGAAGCCAGATGGCCCAGAAAAACCCCACATTCGGGTCCTGGAAGAAAGGGGCAGTGGGGTGAGGTGGTGGTGGTGGTGGTGGCTGGTCCTCCCAAGGCTCGGAGCCAGGCGGGGGTGAGAAAGAGGCTTCCCGAGCAGGAGCCCGGCTCCCAGCGCGCCCGACGAAGCAGCCCTCCCCTCCCTGAGAAAAAGGCAAAGGGGCCACCAGACTTTAAAAAAAAAAACAACAACACACCCCGCGGGGATGAGGGAGGCTTTGTGTGCGGGCGAGCAAGTGTCCCGTGTTAAGAGGCGTTCCTGGAGAGGTCCAGCCGGCCTTCAGCCCCAGCCTGACTTCACATCTTCGCACATTTGGAGGATTATGTTTTAGTCCCAACAGTTACAGTCTGGTGGAGACCACAGAGAAACGTGGCTTTCAAAGGGACACTGGGTGGCGGCAGCGGTGGAGGGAATGGCCCCCAGCCCAGCCTGGCCTCCAGAACTTGATCTGCGCCAATGAAGCCTCCTGCAAAATCTCCCCACGCCTGGTGTCCTTCCCGGCAGAAGCTGGCGGCTGTGCCCATGCCCGTGTGCCCGAGGCTGAGCGGGGCCGCCTCTGGAGAGGCTGTGCCGTTTGGGCGCTGGGGCTGGGGCTGTCAGAGGCTGGGGTAGACCTCGAGGTGCCTCCCGCAGGCCAGGCCTGGCCGGCGGAGGGCTCTCCACATCAGCAGCATCTCGTAGGGGACGAAGCGGTGGACCAGGAGCAGCTCCCGGAAGTAGCAGGGGTCCAAGGGGTCGAGGGTGGCGGAGGGCAGCCGGACGCCCACCATCCGCACCCCGGCGTGGGAGGCCGGGGCCAGGCCGGCCCGCTCCAGGCACATGCCCAGGTAGACGTCGTCAATGGGGAAGAGCGGGAGGCCCAGGGAGGCCCGGCGGATGGCCCCGGCGGTGTAGCCGGACATGAGGAGGCCCCCGCCCCCGCAGTAGGGCGGGTAGGCCGTGGCCGAGGTCACCTGCTCGGGGACGTAGTACTTGCTCCACCTCTCGCGGATGGGCCCCACGTGGGCGATGAGGTGGCCCACGAAGAGGTGCTGCCGGCCGGCCCCGGGGACCCCCCGCAGGTAGCCGACCAGGTTGTCCGTGTGGGCGAAGATGTCGTCGTCCCCGTTGAGGAGGAAGCGGGCGCCGGGGCATCGGGCCTCCAGCCAGGCGTGGAAGAGGCTCTGCTTGAGGGTCAGGTTGAAGAAGGTGTCGTGGAAGGACCACTGCAGGACGTCCCCGTGCTCGGCCGCCTCGAGCCGCAGCAGCCGGTTCAGCCGCCGGGCCTCCAGGGCTCCCCCCGGGGCCACCCCGGAGAGGAAGACCCGCCGGACGGGCAGCCCGGCCACCGCCCGCTCCTGGCCCCACGTCCGCCGGATCATCTCCCGACGCTCGTAGTTGCCCGGCCACGACTTGATGGCCAGCAGCAGGAAGACTTCCCCGGAACACTTCTCCGGCTGGTCCAGCAACAGCGGGAAGTCCCGGCAGTGCCGGAAGCGCAGGAAGTCCTGGATGTGAGCCGGGAGGTCAGCGAAGCCCGCCAGGGTGGCCGCCGTCCGGTTCTCCTGGCACACGGTGGGGGTGGCGGAGGGGGCCGGTGGCGGGGGTGGGGTTTCGGGGGTGAAGGGTCCCCCCGTCCCTCCCAAGGCGCGTCCGGAGGAGTCATCGTCCCCGTGGAGAAGGAACAGCAGGCCTATGAGTCCCAACAGGGCCAGGACGGCCGCTTCCACCTTGTAGCGCCAGCCTCGGGCCATCTCCCCCTAGAAGAGAACAGGAGAGCTGAGCGGGCGGAGGGCAGCGAGCGCAGGGCGGCACCGAGAAGGAGCAGAAGCGACGGCCACGCGAGCGTCCCACCACCGGTCGGCCAAGCAGGTCTCCGTGCAGCACAGGGCGGCTTCACACAAGAACATAAGGACATGGAGCTGGTACTCCTCTCGGCCTCTGCCGCCTGAGCCCAGCGGCGCTCGTTCTTTCGAGAAATCTCTCTCTCTCTCATCCCGGGCCACTGACTTGCTCGCTTCACGGGCGGGCCGAGCGTGGCCTCTGCAGACTGCGTGGGACTCCAGCTCCTATCAGCCACCCTGCCCACCCACCCCCCAGTACCAGCTGCAAAACGTGGCCAGCCTCTCGGCGGAGGGTTCCTGGTGGGCATCGGAGGAGGAAGGCCGGGCCCTCGCCTTCTGGGCCGGCGTGCGAGAGAAAGGGCACTCCCCTGGCGCTTCCTCTTTCGCTTCCGTGCCCACCACACGCCCCGGCGAGAGGCCCTAAGCCTAAGACAAACTGGGAAGGCCAGCAGGAACGCGGGAGGAGAAGCTGAAGCCACAGGAAGGCAAGAGGTTTTGGAAGGGGGAGAGGGTCACATATGGGGGGGGGGACACCAGCCACGGCAGCCACGCCAGAGGGCTGGGCATCGCAGAAACCTGTGTGGAGTTGGCTGCTGGTCCGGCCTCGCCACGCCCCAGACTGGAAGGCAACTCTAGGCCCTGGGCAAGGGCGTCGTTCCTCAGGGTTTGCACCAGACAATCAGGTCTGGTGAGGAAGATAAGAGCCGCCCCAGGACGGAAACCTTCAGATGGAGCTCACAGAAAGACAGAGAATGATTGAGAGAGAGAGAGCGCAAGAGAGAGAGAGGGAGGGAGGACGGAGGGGGTGGCCATGCGTAACTGAAAGGTGTTCAGCCGTGGAGGAGGGAAGAGCTTTGCCCCTTCCTGTTCCTCAAGGGACCTGGCTGCTAAACCAGATTTGGTCTCCAAGTTCCTCCTTCCGACCCGCCCTCTCAGAAGGGACGCATCCTGGGCCAAACAGCCCCGGGGGCTCAGAGTCCCTGGGGTGGCAACCGGGGAGCTCAAAGTGCTCGCATGGGGAACAAGTCCCTCGCTTGGAAACACTCGGATTCTCATTCAAAGGAAAAAAAATTGCTGCTGCTGCTGCGGCTGGCTCTTGCCAACATGAAAGCACCTCCCAACACACACATACACACACAAAAGTCCTCAGCTGCTGGGAGGGTCCCTTTCTGCCCTCAGATGCTTCCCCGCGTCAAGGAATCCCCTCTCCTAATGACGGGTTGTCTGTAGCGTTCGGTTTAGCCCTCAACTCCACCATAAATCCTGTTGCCCCTCCGCCAGGAACCAGCTCCTCTGCCTTCCAAGCATCATTCCTGGGAAATTATTTTTGCTTTTTTAAACCAAAGTTGACAGAAAAATGAGGTTTGTTCCCCCCCACCACCACTTTTCCTGTGTGTATTTGAAGAAACAGCCTCCTCTGGCAGAGAAACAGGAGCCTCTGCCGCTGATTTAACAAGCTGATCCCCCGGGGGGGGGGGGGACACCCTGCTGAATCCCAGCCCTGTTGGGGTGGCAACTGAGCCCTTACTGGTGGTGGTGGTGGTGGGGAGAAAACCCCCATCGTTACTGATGGCGCACCGGCAGAAGGAGCCGCACTCTTAAACAAATATTAGGCTTGGAAACGCCAAGCCTTGTGGCTGAGACGGTTGCCCGCTTACATAACGCCGGCCTGTGCCCACAAACAAGGCACCTTGCCCTAGAGGGAGAAATGGCCCCAGCACCTGCGGAAAAAGAGGCAGAATCGGGCACCCTTCCCTGGACCCAGGTCACCTTGAAAGGCAAGGGGGGTGGAAACCTGTGAACTCCACGGGGGATGTGGCTTATCTCCCCTGAACCCAAAACAACATAAAACTGCATTTATTTGTTTATTACCTGGAGTACCAGAGTCCGCAAAGCAAAGGATCTTGAGGTAAAGAAGCAGAGGAAGGTTGACAGCAAAGCCACGCGCACACACCCTACTCTCGGTGT
Source organism: Phrynocephalus vlangalii (assembly GCA_037367305.1). Classification (NCBI taxonomy): domain Eukaryota; kingdom Metazoa; phylum Chordata; class Lepidosauria; order Squamata; family Agamidae; genus Phrynocephalus; species Phrynocephalus vlangalii. Next base: position 219,598 of record JAWVWN010002076.1, on the reverse strand, counting down.
GAGAGGAAATTGAAAACAGGAAACTGCCTTTTACTTTTAGATGCCGTCTTCAAAGCCGCGAAACGTCCAGAAACGGCTCCTCGGCTGATTTTCCTCATCATGGGGTCCATGAAAGATACGGTGCCATCTTATTCTGTTCCTCCTCTGCCTCTCGTACACGGAGCTTTGCGACCGGAACCGTGGCTAGATTGGGGCCAAGGACGTTTACTTATTATTTCTTACTCATTAAACAATTAAAATAAATAGCAATGTAAACTCGATGTGGACTCAGCCAAACGCAAAGTGCCTTGCGCCTTAATTCTCTGCCACTCCATCTCCTGTCCATGCTTTGATCCTGACTTTCATTCCTCCCCCCCACCCCCATTATATTGATAAACTGATTGATAAGCTTCTTTGTGACACAAGTCAGTGGGGGGGGGAGTGTCAATAAAAACAGAGCCCCAACCCCAACAAGTCACAGATCAGCAAATGCCAAACTTCAGGGCGTGAGAGCCTCCCCACCCCAAAAAAAGCTCAGCCCACCCTCCTTCTGCCAGCAGGAGGGACCCCAAGGAGCCTGATGTACACGGGGAATGAAGACATGAGTGCTCACTGTGTCCCCCTGCGAAAACCTAGGTGCCCCCCCCCAAAAAAATGTATACATTTTAAAATATTTTCACCTTGCCTTTCAAGAGGCAAAGGCCACTTACACGTCATGCAAAGCAAAAAGAGTAAACTTATCTGTATATAAAAAAGGATTAAACCAGCATCCCATCGCAAAGGTAGACTGCTCCTGCCCGCGTGAGATTCCCTTCACCTGGAAAGCAGCATCCGGGAGGTGATGGGGGGGGGGGAGAGAAGGAGAAGAAGCGTGGCCTGAGCAGACACCCCCCCCTCTCACGGCCGCTGTGTCCCAACTTTGGCAGCTGTGTTCCTCTCGCAGGGGTGTGTGTGTGTGTGTGTGTGTTTGTGTCTTCCCAATGCCCCCTCCTTCTCCTCCAAGGGAGGGCAGGCCCAGCACGTCCTCGCTGTCCGTCCGTCCGTCCGAAAGGAGAGTGCCAGGCGTGGAGGGGGGGGTTCAGTTCAAGGTGCATCCGACCCAGGAAGGCAGGCAGGAAAGGGGCTGCACCGACCCACCAGCCAGCGTGGCTCAAAATGAAAGAGGCTGCACGCACGCACACACATGGGGACAGAAGAGAGAGAGATGATAGCAGCCCCGAAGGGTGCCCTGAGGCTGTCAGATGGCCTTTCCTCCCTTGGAGAAGGCAGCCCCTAGGCGGGGGGGGGGGGGAGAAAAGGGGCATCCCCGGGGACACCCCCCCCCACCCACCCCGGCAGAGGCGGCGAGGGAACCAGGCCGGAGGCTAGAGAAGGAGGGGCCTCTCTGTATAGGCACCCCGAAGGGAAGAAGGGGGGGCGGGCGTCATCGTCCGGGGCTCTTTCCCCACCGGGGCCGGATGGCCAAGCGTCGGAGGTGCTTTGGTGGCCAGTTGAGACCTCATTTGCCTCGTGGGTCGGCCAACGTCTCTGCCGGCCGTCTGCGGGCGGGCTGGGGGGGGCAGTTGCTGGGGCTGCCCCTTCCTTCGGCCACGGGAGAGGGGGGGCCTCCTATTGTGGCGGGGAGCTCCATTCCCCCCCCCACACACACGGATCCCCCCCCCTTGATGTCGAGGGAGCCCTGGGTGGGTAGGTGGGGGGGGGGTGCACAAAAGGGAAAGGAAGGGGGAACCCCATGTCTTCTCAGAGGCTCTCACGGCCGGCCGGCACCTGATCCTTGTGGCCAGTGTCTTTCCCCCCCCCCCCCCCCGGCTCTTTGGGCCACGTGGGTCCTGGACGTCTTTTTCTCAATGGACGTTTGGCCAGGCTCTGCTTCTTGGGGGGGGGGGGCAGGGGGGGCACCTCCAGGGGTTTCTCTCTCTCTCTCTCTGTGCTCTGGGGGATGTCAAGGGAGCCTAAAACCGAGAGCGCAGGGGGGGGGACTCCTTGTTCCCTGACCTCCCCCCCTCCGCCTGACCCCCTGGCCCCCCACTTCGTTGGGCACCCCCTTCCCCAGAACCCTCTTCCCCCCCCCCCCGAGGAGCCTGGATTGGGTCCCATTTCCCCCCCCCTCCCCATCAGCCAGATCCAGCCTGGCTGCCCTGAATCTATTTGGCCCTTTTATACTTTAAAGTGAAGCCATCAAGGGGAGGAGGGAGGGGGGGGGCAATGCCCGCCACCCCACCTTTTGGGCCCAAGGGACCCCCCCCCTTTGAACCTCCTACCCCCCCACACAAAGGAGGGCAGGCCAGATCCATTGGCTCTCTCCCTTCCTTTTCCCTCTTCTGGAGGCTGGGGCTGTCTGGCTTTTTTGGGGGGGGGGGTTCCTCTCCTGGGGGGGTCTTCCTTCTCTGTGCCCTCCGAGGGCCTGGCTGGGCTCCTTAGATAGGGGAGACCTGTAGTTGCCCCCCCCTCCCTCCCTCCCTCCCTCCCCGTGGCTTCCTTGAAGGAGTGGCTCCATCTCACACCCCAACCACACCTGCCTCTTCTTCTCCTGCTGCTTCCTCTCCCGCCCCCCCCCCATTTTAACCCCCCCTCCTTTTCCAAGGAAGTCTGCCTCTTTTTTTGGAAGGGGGGGAGAGTGTCCCTCAGGGGAGGCATTGTGTGTGTGTGTGTGTGTGTGTGTGTGTGTGTGTGTGTGTGTCCCCACACTCCCCCCCCCTCTGGGGCAAGTCCAGGCCTGGTCCGTGGGGGTGGTGGGGGGGGGGAGAATGGGGGGAGGAGACACGGAACGACCACAAAACCCATCTTCCTGGGCAGCCCCCCCACCCCCCCCTCAGAGATTGAAGGGGGAGGCCAGCCCCCCCCCACCCCCGGTGCCCTGAGGAGGAGGAGGAAGGGGGGGGACACACACGCGCAGGAGCCCCCCCCCCCAAAAAAAACGCGCCTCAAAAAAACCCCCCCCGGGGGGGGGGAAAAAAGCCCGGGAAAAAAGTTTCTCTTTCCTCCCACCCCCCCTTTAGAGAAAAGCCGTGGGTGTGTGGGGGGGGTGGGGGGGTCAGTGGGGGAGGGGGGTGGGGGGGTAATTAGAGGAAGCGAAGGAAGCCCCACTTTCTCCCCCCCCCCCCATTTTATCTTAAACTTCTGAGGGGGGGGGGGAAGAAGAAGAAACCCACGGGCGCGCGCGCGGGAAAAAAAAAGAGCCGGCTTCCACCGGGGAGGGGGGGGGGCTGACGGACCGCTAAGGGGACTGATTTTTTTTTTTTTTGGGGGGGGTCTTCGCCTTTTCCCAATTACCCCCCTCCCTCCCTCCTTTCCCTTTACCTGGGGGGGTTGGGGTGGTGGTCGGTCTCTCTCTCTCTCTCTCTCTCTCTCTTGGCCTCCGCCGCGTCCCCCTTTCCCGACGCCCCGCCCCCTCGCCCACTGGCCCCGCCCACCGGGCTCTTCCGGGCGCCCCAAGCAAGGCCCTAGTCCTCAGCGAGGAGGCCTCCGGGCGGAAATAGGGGCGGGGGGAGAGAGAGAGAGAAGGACGATCATGGAAGGCCGAACAACAGGGCACGGACGGACGGCCCTGGGGGGGGGGGGATTATCCGAGCCCCCCCCACCTCTTCCTAACCCCGACCCCCCCACCCCCCAACCACCCCTTCTGGTGCCTTCCTTCCCCCAAACCCCCCACCCCCCACCCCCGATCTCCTGGGCGCCTCCTGAGGGGCCACGGGTGGGTCCGATGATGGGGTGATGGGGGGCTCCAGCAGCCGGGGATTAAGGATAAGGGACCCCCCCACCCCCCAATTCGGGGAAAGAGCGCCCCCCCCCCCCCCCAGGCAGGACACCTTCTCCCTTCTCCTTCTCCTTCTCCTTCTTCCTCTTGGCCACCATGGCAGGGGGGGGGGTCTCTCCTTCTCCAAAGCCCCCCCTCTGAGCTGCACCCCCATCCTCTTATTTTAGAAGAATAAAGGGTCCTCGTTTCCATCCTGCCATCATGGGTGTCACTGTGTGTGTGTCTCTCTCTGTGTCTCTCCCAAGGATGCTTCCCCCCCCCACCCCCCAAGATTTGGGTTGGCACAGAGGTTCTCACACACGGAGCCTTTGAACCCACTTTTTGGGGGGGGGGCAGCTCCATCCTTGCCAGGCAGGAGGTTCATTCACAGCAAGCATGGGGCTTCTCCCCCCCCCCAGACACACACACAGAAGGGCACCTTCTCCTCCTCCTCCTCCTCCTCCTCCTCCAGGGCAGCAGCATCCGTCCAGGGGGGGGACCCCTTCCGCCCTCCTCCTACTCATCATCCTCATCATCACCACTCCTGCTGTGTGCCAGCTCGAAACCCCCCCCCACACACACACGGGAGCCAAAGCCACAGAGAGGGTTCCCTTGGGAGGACCGGATGGGCCACCTCTCCCGCCAACACCAACACACACACACACACACACACCACCTCCGTGAGATTTAATCCTCTGGCTCCAGCCAACTCCCCCCCCCACCCACCCCCGGCAAGACAATAAGACAGTTGTGTGGCTGCCAGAAACACGCAAAACCTCCAGAGCCAGGGGCGGCCTACCTTTAAATCCCCAAACACCGGGGGTGGGGGGGGAGGAGGAGGGAGAGAAGCAACAAGGGCGGAAGGGGGGGGTGGCAAGGAGAGCTTTTAGGTTCGTGCAGTGATCATGGGGACCATGGTCCTGATGGGCTTTTGGACTACAGCCCCCATGGGTCCTCATTGACCGGCCATGGCCAGCTAGTTACAGGGCCTGTGCCCCCCCCCCCGAGATCAACCAGCCCCCACAATGGAGAGAGAGAGGGGGGGTCTTATAAATAAGACCCAAGGACAAGTAAATGAGCCAAGGCACATCTTGGTTGGGGGGGGGGATGAGCATCCCCACCGGGCGCACTGCCTCTCCCCACCCCCAGGGCCCATTCAATGCTCACCTGGGCCCCCTCCCCACCCCACCCCACCCCACCCGGCTGCCCTCCTTTTGAGACAAAGCGGGCCCCCCACCCTCATTCGGGCGGGCGGGCGGTGGCTCTCTTTTGTACCCTCTGGGCCGAACGGCTCAGAGGCTCCAACAGGACGTTCCGGACCAGGCTGGGGGCCCCCACCCACCCCCGTCAGCTGGAAAAAGCCAGTCTCGTCTCCCTCTGGCTTCTCCTGCCCCGTCCCGTCCCGTCCCAGCCCCCGGTGGCCAGGCAAGAAAGACGGGGCGGTTTGGATGAGCCTCGCCCTAAAAACCCCAAACACCTTCCCTAAGAGTTTAATCTCCTCTCGCCAAGAGGCACAGAGAGGAAACGGATTCGCCTTAATCCGCACACACACACACACACACACCCGCCTCCAGCCTGCTTTTCCTCACTTCTGTCCTAGTTCCCACCCACCCACCCACCCACCCCAAAAGAGCATGGCCTCCGAAATCCTGAATGCAACGGGAGGGGAGGGCAGTTGGAGCCCCCACCCCCACCCCTCCCAAGGGAGCTTTTCCCTGTTTGAAAAACACTTCCCTTGGCCTGGCCTACCTTGAAGGGGTGGTGGTGGTGGTGGTGGTGGTGGTGGTGGTGGCCGTGGCCGACCCAAATGGGCCCGCAGGGAAGAGGGACCCTGAGCAACTTGGGGACCGATGCGAAGGGGTGCCTGACTCAGTCCCCTAGGGCCGCATGGGATTCGTAGTAGGTCGAGAGAGTTCATCTCGGGCGAGGCTGCTGCTTGCCAGCGCCTCTAATTTTACCTGTCAAGCTGCCCAAGGAGGAAATTTTATGGGCGTCCTTCGCCGATCGGCACAGACTGGTTAACAATGCAACTGGCACCGGGATCAGGAAATGGCCCGACATCCCCCCTCCACACACACACACAGCGGCCTCGGCCTGGGGCCGCCGTTTGGCAAGAGAACTTGCCGCCTCCGGCCGCCGAGGGCTCCCTGGATTTGGTTTCGGCAGGCCTGGCCCCCTTTGTGATGTTGCTGCACTACGACAACCATTGTCCCCAGGGGTGGGTGCTTGATCAGACTCCCGCAGCGTGAAACTGGTGGCGTCATGGCAGTCGCATTACGGACCACGGCAAAAGTCAGAGGGTTTTTTTCTGCTTTAATTAGAAAAAAACAACAACACAAGTGTTTTTATTAAAAGAGCCAACATTCTCAAAGGGGCAAAAAGGCTGCGCAGCTTGGAAGAGGCGAATCCCACTGGGGAGGGGAAGGGGGGGGCAAACCTTCCACGCCTCTGCAAAGGCGGTGGCAGAGAATTCACGTGCCCCCCCTCCCTCCCAAGAATAAAACACACACAAAACAAAAACAAAAACAGAGACTGGTTTGCAGATGAAAAAATGAGAACAGAAAGCTGAAAAATTAAATGATGCTAAGCATCACAAAGTAGACCCGTGTTATTTTTCCACTGATGGGCTTTGCGGGCCTTTTCCTGTCTCTTTTTTTTTGGGGGGGGGGTCACCCAATGCTTCCAAGGGCCAATCCTTCGCCTGCCTGGCTGACAACTTCTCTCTCTCTCTCTCTGTCATGTGCGAAATCCAGGCAATAATAACAGCAACAGCAACAACAGTAATAATTAGAACAATAATTTAAGAACACACAAACGTAATTCTTTCCGTCCCCTGCCACACTTTAAAAAACAAACAAACAGCAGCCAACCGATGGAGGAGGAGGAGGAGGAGGTGTGAGTGGGGTGGGGGTTGCTCAGGACCCAGCAAGGTAAATTCCTGGTGGGAAAAGTAAGACAGAAGAAAAGGGAAGGGGAAAAAAAGGGGGGGTTGACATTACAACCTGGGCATTAAAAGGACAAAGGTGGTATGTGAAGGGGGGGGGGGAGATTGAAGTGACTGGAGAAGGGGCGTGTGTAGATTTATGAGGCCGGGGTGTGTGTGTGCAAGAGCAGCAGGAGAGGTGCCCCTGCAGGAGGGCACCCCATGGGGACAGGACGGGACCTGGGCATTCCTGCACCACCAGGCGCACCCACCTGTAGCAAATCTTTTCTTCACCAGCGACATCCGGTACCCAGGGCCCACCAGCTCCACTTCTGCCCCTGAGACGGTGCTCCCTTCGCTGGTGAACTGGGCGGCCACCGGGCTGGGGGTGCTGGGGCCGTCCAGGGGCTCCCAGGTGGCCAGGAGGCGGCCAGATCCTGCACCACCCGGGGGGGGGGGAAACAGAGAGAGAGAGAGAGAGAGAGAGGTGAGCCAGGGCCCAGGGATCCCACCACCCACCGAACCCTCTCGCCCCAAGCCAGGTTGCCCGAGGAGGCCAAGAGGGACGGGGTGTGTGTGTCGGTGTTGGTGTTGCAAGCCCTCCTGCCACCCCTCCACCAAACCCGGCCCCCAACCCTCTGCACATACAAACACACATACACACACACAGAGAGAGAGAGAGAGAGACATGCACCGCCTGCCCTCCCCCTTCCCCTCTCACCTCCCTGGCTCTGGGCCCCGGGGACCTCCAGCAGCTTCCAAAGGAGACGCTTCTCCTCCACGTTCCTGGGGAAAATGGGGTTGGGTGGTGGTGGTGGTGGGGGGGGGAAGACAGGTGATTTCTTCTCCTGGGTTGGGAACCACCCCTTGGCCCCTCTTGGCCTGTTCCCTCAACCTCCCCATAAAAAACATAACATCCCACAATGGGTGTGTGTGTGTGTGTGTGCAAAAGCAGCAGGTGGGTGGGTGGGTCAGCAGGTTGGTGGCAGAAAGAAGGGACATAACCAAGGGGAGGAATCAAGCTTCACAGAAGGCTAAACTCCCTGGAAGGCCTCTCTCTGGACGCAACCAGCTCCCTGGCGGGGATATTTCCACAACCCCCCCCTGTCTCTCCTCCAGCAAGAGAGAGAGAGAGAGAGAGAGAGAGAGAGAGAGAGAGAGAGACGCAGGCACCTGCCTTGGGACAAGGCCTTCCCCTGCGCTTCTTCCCTCTCCCCCACAAATGCCTTCTGCCCGCCAGGCACCCCCCCTTCCCCCCCCGGCCGAGATCCGCCCGAGGCTCACCAGCAGGCCTTGGGCTGCGGCTGGACGTTGGTGGCCGGCTCCTCGATGGGCAGCAGGATCTGGACGTTGGAGAGGGCGGCGGCCGAGGAGAGGGCGGCCCCGTTGTAGCTGTAGTCCACGCAGACCCGGGTGGCCGCCGGGGAGCACTCCCAGCTGACCGAGAGCTGCAGGGGAGCCCAGGCGGGGCCTTGCTTGGAGTACTGGGGGCCGGGGAAGAATGGGGAAGGGGGGGGGACGCCGTTAGGAAGCCCCCCCACCCCCCGAGGACCACACTGGACCCCCAGGATTCTTGCTGCTTCCAAGACGGGGGAGCCTCTCCCCAAAGGGGTGTGGGGGGGTGTGGGGTGTGCCTACCTTGCTTGCCCCCACCCCACCCGCCCGCCCGCCCTCGGCAGCCCCCTCTCACCTGGTATCGGAGGAGGGTGATGTTGTGGTAGGGGGCGGCCGGGGCCTGCTCTGCCTGGCGCTGGAGGTGGGCCGTGAGGGTGGCCATGTTCAGCCAAAAGACCTTGCAGCTGGGGTCCCTTTGGGAGGGGTCACTGCCAGTGGGGGGTGGGTGGGGGGAGGGAGAGAGGCCGAGGGCGGTAAGGGGGGGGGTCAATGGTCAGAATCAGACCTAGGAGAGAGGGAGGGCTCTTGGGGCAGCAGAGGCAGAGAGAAAAAAGGGACACCCGGGGGTCCTCTAGTCTCACCCTCTCTAGGAACCCTGGCCATCCGTCCGGCCCTATAAGGAATAGGGCAGGGTCCATCCTTCCTGGGGCTAGGGCCGGTTGGGCGTGCCATCTCAGTCCCCCCCCCTTGGCATTGTGACCCCACCCTGCCAATGCACCCGGCACCACCGTCACCCCCCCCCCGCCACCCCCCCCCCGAGTACCTGAAGAGGAGGTCGGCGTGGGGCAGGAACTGCTCGATGGGGGCGGTGTGGAGGAGGCGGAAGCTGAGCACCGGGGGGGCCGGGCTGCCACTCAGGGCCCGCAGGAGGCCCGCCGGGAAGGACATGGTCAGCTCGCCCGTCACCTTCACCAGGCAGCTGGGGACCGGAGACAAGGGACACGGTGCCCGCCCTGGAGGAGCAGCCAGCCCACCCCCACCCCACCCACCCCCCATGGCTGCCTTGGGACAGGACGCCACTTGCAAGGGGGGGGGGTTGGGGAGAGAGAAGGCCAAGAGGGTCCCCTCCTCCCCGGATCTGGCCCAGGTTCGCTCCCCCCCCCCGGCCGCCCTTTACCTCTCCGGGTGGTGTCCCTTGAAGTAGGCGTGGACGTATTCGGTGAAGGCCGTGGCCACCGGCAGACCCCCCTGGGCGCCCAATACCACGGGAGACGGGCCACGGGAGATGCCTGGCGGGGAGGAGGAGGAGGGAGAAAAGAGGCCAGGCCTGGAGGGAGAGGCCGGGCGGAGGCGCTCCAGCCTCCGGACACAGAGCCCAGAGTTTGGGAGTTCAATGCCCGCCACCAGAAGAGCCACTGTCAACAAGGCCACCCTCATCAAAAGAGCCACCACCACCACCACCACCACCACCACCACGGGGCCGAGGCAGGGCGGAGAGGCTGGTGAGCGGCGGAGAGACCTGTGGGCGCAGGCGGCCCGCCTCGCAGGGTACGTACCGGCGCCCGGCTGGGTGGCCATGAAGAAGGCGCGCTCCGTCAAGCCGGACGAGCTCTGGGGGGCCGAGAGAGCCCACAGCGAAGGAGGGCTCAGCGAGCGAGGCTGCTGGAGGTGGGGGCGGCGGCGGCGGGGGGGGCAGGAGAACAAGGCAAGGCGTGAGTGCAGAAGGAGGCCACCCTCCCCTCCAAACGCCACCCACCACCCCAACCCCCTCTGCCGCCCGAGCACTCACCGTTTCCCCGCCAAGGCTGGGGGCCGAGGCAGCCGAAGGGAGCTTCCTGGCCCGGCCTCGCCTGGGGGGGGCCATGACGGGGGTCAAGCCGGACGACGGAGGGAGGGAAGCTGTGGGGAGTGGAGAGGGGGGGGAGACGGGGGGGAACAAGGGGGATCAGGAGCAGCTCCAGGCCCTGCGGGGCTCTTTCAGTCCAGGGAGGAGGAGGAGGAGGAGAAGAATGGGGGGTGGTGGTGGGGAGTGGGAGGCTGGCCAGCACTGCAGGGCTGTTTTTGAGGCCACAGAACCCCCCAACCAAGCCGGGAAACATGGGATTGGGGGGGGTCACAGCCCAGCACCCTCATTCCTTCTGAAGACCCCCCCAAACCCCCACCCCCTTCCTCATGGAGAAAACCCCACTGGATGCCAAGCCCCACCCCGGCCCAAATGGCCCCCTGCCCCCCCCTCCCGAGTGGGCTCACCAGGCTCCGAGGGGGCTTCTGGGATGGAGGGGGTCCTGGATCCAGCGTCACGGCCCCGGGGCCCCCACGGGGAGGGGCTGGTGGAGTCCCCGCTGCTGGGGGGAGCCGGGGAGGAGGAGGAAGAAGAGGCCGAGTTGGAGGAGACGCAGCTGTCCCGCTCACAGGGAGGGCGCGGGGGCCCCTCCGATGCAGGGCTCCGGGGCCGGGCCGCCCATCCCGGACGGACGTGGCCCTCCGAGGCGAAGGGGTCGGGAGAGGGCGCCTCGTGCCGGGCCGCTGGGTTGCCGTGGGCCGCCCCGGGGGGCCAGGCAGGCCCCGGGTCCCCCCAGTCCGGTTCTGCCCCAAAGCCGGGGGCCTCCCGGGCGGCGGGCTGGGGCAGCCAGGGGCTGGGGCCGTCCTCGGGCGGGGGCGGGGGCAGGGGCGGCAGGTTCCCCCGGGTGCCCCGGAGGCCGGGGGTGCCCTTGAGGGAGGGGCGCTTGCCCTGGGGGCTCTGGGGGGTGGCCGGGCGGGGGCTCCAGAGGCGGGAATCCAGGCAGGGCCCGGGGGCCGCGTGGGAAGGGGAGTCCAGGCCGGAGTCTTCCACGTTTTCTGGGGAGGAAGAGGAGAATGGGGAGGGGCTGGAGGCCAGGACGTAGGGGGAGGGGGCTGCAGGGAAGAAGCCGGGGGGGCGGGGGGGGGGACGGACAGAGAAAAAGAGAGAATGAGAACTCCAGCCCCTCCTTGGCACCCGTGACGCCCCCCCCCTTCCAAGCGGTGCCTAACAGAGCTTAATGCCAGCCGGGTTGTTCTTGGAGGGTCTTCCCCCGCTACCACCACCACCATATTGGGCCCCCTCCTGCTCCTGGAGGGGCAAAAGACGTCCCCCTTTCTCCCCCCCTCCCCCCCTCCCTACCTGCCAAGTCCTGGCTGTCGAAAGCCGACTCCAGTGGGGGTCCAAAGAGGGCACTGGGGGGGAAGAGCTCACGGGGCTCCCCCGGGCCGTCTTCGCAGCTGCCGGGAGGGAGGGGGGGTCAGGAGGGTCCAGGCCCACCTCTACACCCACCCACCCCTCCCCATTCCACCACAGACCCCCCACCCCCAAATGCCAAACAGCCAGTGGCAGCCGCTGCCAGGACCCCCCACACACCCACCCACCCCTACGAAGGGAAGTACCTGTGGGTCCGGGTGGCCAGCTGAGGCGTCCGGACCTTGCTTGGCTGGTCCCCTGGAGGGGAAGAGGAGGGGAGGGAAGAAAGACCGGTGTGTGTGTGTGTGTGTATTGGGGGGGGATGGAGAAGACCCCCCCCTGGCCTCCCTCCCACCCCTGGCCCCCTTTCCTTACCCGGGGCCGAGTCTGAGTCTGTTTCCACCCCAGACGAGGCGAGAGCTTTTAAATGGCCTGAACAGAAGAGGAGAAAAGGAATTTTTTTTTTGGGGGGGGGAGAAATTAGAGGCAGGGTGCCCCCTCCCCAAAAGAGCCTGGGCCTGAAACTAGCGTGGTGGACTTGACCGGGGGGAGGGGGGGCATGGAAAATACAAAAGGCAGCCATGCAATGAAATGGAGAACAGGGTGCAGTGGGACGCCCCACCCCACCCCAATACCTGTGGGACTTCAGCTTCAACCCCCCCCCCCAGAATGCCCCCCAAATTGTGGGTAACTGAGGACGCTCAACACAGCTTGGTCTCTGGCGCCTTCTAGTGGCGACGCTGTCTTTGGAAATAAATCTCTTTCAGGAATTTTGCTTTCCATGTTTTTAATATTTCTCCAAGGGTGGAGAGGAAAGTGGTACGGGACCCACAGATATTGGGGGCGGGTGGGGGTGGGGGTTCAACTGCCCAAATATAGACAGGGGGAAACCAAAGCTTTCCCGCGAGTCAAGGCAAAGTCAGGAGGCCGAGGCGAAGGGGAGGCATGGGCCCCCCACTCTGCCCCAGACGCGGGGGGGGGGGGGGGGGGTCCACAGGCAGGCATGCAGGTCTTCCAAACCGCGAAGGGCTCCGTGGGGGGGCGGCAGACTTACGGGGTGGGGGCCTTTTCATCGTGCACTGGAGAAAAGGGAGAGCAGAAGAGAGGAGGAGGAGGGGGGTTCTGGTCAGTTCCAAAGGGAAAATCCTGAGGGGGGGGCTGGCATCCCGCCTCCCATTCCCCACCCCCCACGCCGCCCTCCCCCCGGCCCGCTCACCCCCACGCTGGGCGGCAGGATGAGGTTCCCGACGGAGGCCTTGAGCTGCTCCACCGCGGTGGCGCTGCTGAGCCGCTCCCGGGGCTGGACGGGCTTGATCCAGATGTAGAACTTGTGGGGCTCCTCGTCGTCATAGTCCGAGTCGCTGGAGGAGCAGAGCCGGTGGCCCGTCTCGCGTGGCGGCTGCGGGGAGTCAAGGGCAACGCAAGCACCTGCCTCCCCCCCCCCCCCCCCGTGCCTCTCCTGGCCCTGGCCAAGGGACGAGGTTTGCTCAGCTCCAGAAAGGGGGTGGGTGGGACGGATAACAAGGCCAAGCAATCGGAACAGCCGACCCCAGAGAGGGAGGAAGGCGGCTGTCCAGAAAACTAGAACAATGGCCGTGAATTTGCAAGGGCCAGTCTCCTCCTACCAGCATCAGACGCTTTCGGCGGTTAAGGAATTCCCTCTCCCAACAACGGATCATCTATAACATCGAATTCCGTTATTTGCAAGAGTGGGGGGCCTCTCGGGCGGGCGGTTTTTAGGCGGAATCACTGGCAGTCTTTATACAGTGCTCGGCATAACCGTTTCCTCTTCCGTGCACCGGGAAGCATTCAGGAGGATTCCTCCGAGAGCAATTTCCCCCCCCCCCATCCCAATGCAACACCCCTCCCTCTCAGGGACCCAGGAGGCCCGCAAGGTCCAAGGATATCGTTCCAGTCTGTCTCGGGCCGGACAGTGAATCCTTCCGCGTCGACTTCAGGGGGCTGAAGGGTTAGGGTTAGAGTGAGCAGGGATGGAGAAGCGGAGCGCAAGGGGCCCTTCCCCTCCACCCCCACCCCCAAATACATTGAAAGAGGGGGGGGCCCACGAGCCTCCCCGAGGAGGCCGGATCGCCCTCCGCTGACCAAGGATGTCGAGGGACTGCCAAGGCCGGCAGGTTCCTCGGTCAAAACAGCACAAGAAAGAACAAAACGCTCCGACTCACCCCTGAATCTGCCTCGGGGGACTCCCTGCGGGGGGGGGGGAGGAGGCAAACAAAGAGCAGGTTGGCACCGGCGAGGAAGGAAGGAAGGAAGGAAGGAAGGAAGGAAGGAAGGAAGGAAGGAAGGAAGGAAGGAAGGAAGGAAGGAAGGAAGGAAGGAAGGAAGGAGCTGATGAGGAAGGGAAGAAGGGAAGGGAAGGGAAGAAGGAAGGGAAGAAGGAAGGAAGGAAGGCAGGGCAGGGTGAGAGGAGCTCCTCTACTCACACGGAGTCCCGCTCGCGTTCCTTCCGCCCCAGCCCGGGGATACGGAAGGCTTTGCTCCGGGTGCGCTTGGGCCCTGTGTGGTCGACAAAAGGAGGCGACCTAAGAGTCCTGTGGCATCCAGAGGCTGGCACAGTCTGTCTCTTGGGGGGGGAGGGGGTCGGCCACTTCCAACGGGCTCAAAGCAAACCCCACCCACTGTCCTCTTCCTCGCCCACCCCCACCCCCCCTGGCCCGGGCTGGACTACAACTCCCAGGAGGCCTCCTTGTCGTCTTGGTGTGGGGTGGCTCCCGGGAAGGGTGTGGACGCCCAGAGGGCTGCAAATACCAGGGTGCCCTCCCCCCACCCCCCACCCCAACTGAGTTCTACCCGCCTGCCCCCCCACCCCCCCGGCAGGGCTCAGACGTACTTGCCTTCCTGTGCAGGCATCATGCTCAGCTCCTGGAAATCCAAGGGGCCTGGAAGGGAGGAGAAAGAAGGGCAGGCGGCCGTCCCTCCGTCAGGGTGTGGGGCACAAGAAAGGTTCCTCCCCCCTCCCCCTCCCAACACACACACACACACACACACACACACACACACACACACACACAAAGGGCCTCCCCTCCTGGATTTTGGCCCTTGTAGTTCTCCCGCCTCTCAGGGTTTCAGGCGGGGATCGCTTTCAGGTTCAGGGAGAAAGAGGAACGCTTGGAGAGACAGAAGGAAGGAAGGAAGGAAGGAAGGAAGGAAGGAAGGAAGGGCAGAGGTGATGATGGAAGGCTCCTGTCTTCATTCCTCCCTTCGCTCCCTGAACCATTCAAGTCTAGGAGCCAACCAACCCCACCCCCTAAAAAAAAAATCCCTGTTTCTGAGCAGAGCTGAGAGGAGACCCCTTTGGGGCACTCTGGAGCCCAGCATCCCCAACCCGCTGTCTTTCCTGATTCTCCCACCCCACCCCCTTGGCAGGACCAGCTCACCAGGCGGGTGGCAACCGGTCCCTTTGCTCTCGGCAAAGTTGCGAAGCAGCGTCTCCACCCCGATGTTCTCCATGTTCTGCTTGAACTCCTCGTGGACCTGCGGGAGGAAGAGTGGCGGGGGGGGGGGGGGAGAGGAGACACAAGGTGATGGCTGGAGGGGGCCCTCCCTATGGAAAGGCCTCTGCTCCCCCCCCAGCACCCTGCAAAGGAAAAAGACCCGGGCGTGCCTTTGTCTCGGCCTCTCAGGCACTCTGGGGCCAGGACATTCTGAGCCTTGGCTCCCCCAGACGGCCCCAGCCACAGCCCCGACGCCACGCACCCTCTCTGGGGTTGCCGGTCCGTGGTGGCAAAGAGACGGCCCCAGAAGCATTGGGGGGGGGGACCTCTTGGTTCCACTCCTGCCCTCGGTCAGCTGCTCCCTCCACGCCTCACTGCTGCTGCAACAGCCGACCACTCTTTCAGCCATTTCCTCCTCTCCCCCCCCACCCCCGGCCATCTCTGTCTGCCCATGGCCACCGTGGCTACGCAGCCCACCGGACCCTGCCTCCTTCGGCCCACCTGCCCGATCTGGACGTGGGTGTCCTCCACGGAGTGGACGTAGGACCCAATCAGCGCCTTCATGTGCTGCAGGTGAGACTCTTCCACCTCCTGGAACCGCTGCCGGGGAGGAAGAGCCGAGAGGAAAAGAGGTCGGAGCGCCAGCCTCCCCACAGGTGGGCCACAAGGGGGCCAGAGGAGGTCAGGGGCCGATGGGAACCCCAGACCCCGGCCCTGCCCATTCCTGGCCCCACCCCGGTAAAACCCTAAGCCCTCCCAGGCCCAGCATCCTCCACCACCACCAGCCCTACCACGGCGGAGTCCAGCATCTTCCGCTCAAAGTCACTCCGGGCCACGTTGTATTTCTCCACTGCCCGACGCAAGGCTTCCACTGCCTTCCGGGACTTCAGCTCAGCCTTGGTTTTTCAGATAAATAGAATTATTATTATTTGCTTTATTTACCTGCTGCCTTTCTCCTGAGAGGAGAGGGGGATCGGCCTCTGCTGCCCCAGGGGCTCCCTCCCTGCCCTGCCTGCCTGGAGGCCCCCCACCCCGCACTTCCTCCCCCCCTGCCCTGCCCCCTGCCCCCCCCCTTGCCGGCTACCTTGTCGATCTCCTTCTGGCTGGCCCCCTCCCGGCGCAGGCGCTCCAGCTCTTGGCAGCGGCTGTGGAAGTTCTCCTTGGCCTTCGGGAGGTGCTGGGCAGCTCCTTGGAGGGCCTGGACCGCTTCTAAGGTCCCCGCCACCTCGTCCTTGGACTGCGGAAGGGGGGGGGCGAATGGGGGCAGAAACGGTGTGCCATGGGTCCCACGGCCACGGCAAGGCTGAGGGTGGAGGGAAGGGACCACCACCACCCCAAGAGAGGACAGAGGGTGGCCGGACCCAGAAGACACACACATACACATGCGCCCACCCACCCACCCAGAGAGAGAGAGAGAGAGAGAGAGAGAGGCACACGCACCTTTTTGTGGGTGCGCAGCTGCTCGTCCCCGTAGCGGCTGACCTCCTTGATGAGGTCCTGGAGCTTCTTGACCAGCTCGGCGTGGCAGAGGGCCAGCTTGTCCGAGGAGATGCGGAAGACCTCCCAGAGGGGAGCGAAGGTCCTGGCCGGGAAAGGCAGGAGGAGGAAGAGGAGGAGGTGAAGGAGGAGGAGGAGGAGGAGGGAACGAGAAAAGAGCCAGGGGAAAGGGGGCCACACACGCACGCACACACACAAGGCTGAGCTGCTCTGTTCACTCTTGAAACCAAACTCCCCCCAACACACACACACACACACACACACACTGGGAGGCCAGAAAGCACCTTTTCCCTTAATGGGGTTGGTCCTTGATAAAGTGTGTGTGTGTGTGTGGGGGGGGGGATGATGCTTACAGCCTTCCCGTGGGGGCAGCACTGCAGACCGGAGAAGCCCTCGCACCACCAGTTAGGCTGATGGGTGTTGTAGCCTAAAGACAACCCCCGGGCAGGGCCAACATAGGGGCGGGAAGAATTGTGGAGCGCAAAGGAGGCCCAACCAAGTGGGCTCGCTTTGAAGGCTTCCCCCCGGCTCTCAGGATCATTTGGGGAGCAGCCGGGGGGGGCGGGGGGGTTAGAGGGAAAGGAGACGGCATGACACCCACCCACCCACCCGCCCCTCGCTCACCCCAGCTGGGTGCTGTTGCCAGCCATCTTGGACATCTTGACCATGGACTTGGCGTAGGCCTCTTCCACGGCCGCCCTGGGTGGGGTGGGAGGTGGGTGGGAGAGGAAAGGAAGTAGTGAAGGCAGAGGACAAGAACCCTAGCCCCCACCCCAACACCCACACCACCCCCGTTCCCAGCAGGATGAGCCTCCCCCAGATGGAGGGGACTACAACACCCATCGTGGGCCCTGGGAGGGAGCGAAGGAGCCGCCCGCCAGAGCTCCCCTATCAGAGGAGCACCCCCGGGGGCTGAGAGGAGCCCACCCCGCCACCCCTTACCTCTCCCTGACAAACTCCGCCAGCTCCTTGGCCGAGATCTGCCCATGCTTCATGTTGTGATAAAGGACATCAAAGCCATGGTTCTTCTCTCCCTGCGAGGAAGGAAGGAGGGAGACCCAACGGTTGTCCTCGTGTGGTGTGTGGGGAGGTATTTATTATTTATTTATTTATTTATTGAATTTATACCCTGCCGATCTTCCCATAGGAACTCTGGGCGGCTTACAAAGGCTGACCAATTCAGCTAATGACACAATAAGAAAACAATAAAGAAAACAGTAACAACAATATAACACAACAACTTTAAAACAACTTTGGCTCCTTGGCATCTTCTCAGTAGACATCTCTTGTCTCCGCGCTCTGCTAGGCTCCCTCATGGGTCTTCATTTAAATTTGTGGGTTTCCTGCCTGTTGTTGACGCGCCTCTTACTAAAACCTGAACAAAGCGTAAGCGCTTGGAGCATGTGGGTGTGTGGGGGGGGGGGGAAGAAGGGCACGCGTCCATGTTTCTTAAAAATTACTCAAGGGATAGAAACGGGCCCAGCTCAGGGGGTGTCGTGATGGGGGCAGGTGCGACTTGCATGCAGAAACCACGGGGGGGGGGGAGGTGATGGTGGTGGCCATGAATCAGAAGAGAGAATGATAGAGGAACTCAAGGGGAGAATGAAAATAATTTTCTTCCTCCTCGTTGTCATCATCATAAAAGCCTCCTCCTCCCTCTCGCCCTCCAGCGGCCGGCGTCTCTTACCCAGAAATGGTCCGCGAAATACGACATTCTTGCGATGCCCGAGCGGGGGTGGGTGGGGGGTGGGGGGTCCTGCTCACCTCTCAGGTACCTGGAAAGCGGAAAGGTTTGCAGTCAGGAGGGGGAATGAAGAGACAGGGAGGCCCCCGGGAAGATCGAACCGGGGAAACAGGACGCCCCCCCCCACCTACTTCCAAACAAGAACAACCCCCCTCCTCAAATCTCCCTGATCCTCTGCTCAGAAAGATCCTAGTCCACATGAAGGCTCCCGGGGGCCCCTCGCGGCCTCCTCCTCCTCCTCCTCCCGGCCACCCTCTCCACCCACCTCCCAAAGGGGAGAGGGCCACAGGGTGCTGAGCACGAACCCATGGCTCCCCGCCGGCTGCCCCGAGTGCCCAGCCTGGATTTCCCCACCTTCCTCCCTCTTCCCCTGGAGAAGGCAGGCTCACTTGGACGGGCCTGTGGTCTGGATCTGGAGGGGGCAGGGGGGGGCGACATGGACCCCTAACCCCCTGCGCTGTGTGAGACACCTGCAGGGTCTCCACACAGCACACACACACACCTTGCTGGCGGGCACAACAAAACGGCTGCCCCCCCTCCCCCGAAAAAAGTCCCCAAACAAAACAGGAAACAAACGTTGGCCGTTGGTTTCCTCGGTGCCATCATGGGGGTGGGGGTGGGGGCAGGAGAAGCAGCCGTGGGTCCCTGTTCCACGTGGGCACAGGGGACACTCGTCCCCACCCTGGGCTCCGTGGCTTAGGATGCCGTGTGTGTGTGTGTGTGTGTGTGTGTGTCCTTTGCCCCCCCCCACCTTCTTGCAACTCACCCAACAGCGGTGGAGGGAGGTCGGTGCCCACTCCTGGCACTGCGTCATCCTCCTGGGACCCCCAAAAGGTTGGCGGTCCCTCCTTGGGCGGGCAGAGAGCGAGCACGCGGGAGAACCAAGCCGGCGTCGGTGAGCGGAAGCAGGCAGGGAGGGGGAGGCCGCGAGGGGATCGGAACCCGGTTCCTGAAACGGACCCGTCTGTTTTCGGTCGGTCGCCTGTTCCTGCAGCAAAAACAGAGGAGGAAGAGGAGGAGGAGGAAGGAGGAGCAGAACCAAAAGTCACAACGGGGAACATACAGCAGCCTTCCTCACCATCCCTGACCTGCTAGTTTTCTACCTGCGGGGGAGACTGCTTGGGTTCCTTTAGCAGATTGGGAACACACACACACACAACCCCGTGTGTGTGCGCGTGTGTGTAAATGTTGTCACCGGCACCTCCTCCGCTGTGAAGGAAGCCCTCCTCTCCTCTTTTGAGGCATCAACAACACCTGAACCCAAAGCAGCCCCCCCCCCGCCACCACCACCGAGCCGCCTGCCATCAGGCATCAAAAGGGATCAAAAAGGATCGTCTGCCAAGGATGAAAGGGGTACGTTGGCGCCCCTAAACGCCCGCCCCGGGAAACGCTTAGTGATGACAACGTCTCTGCCATCGCGGGTGACGTTTCTGAAAAGAGGAACCCCCCCCCCGAAGCCCTGCTGAGCCACAGACAGCCCAAAGGGTCCCTTCAAGCCCTCCGTGTGTGTCCCCCCTCCCCAATGATGGCAGGGGGCTCCACTTCCTGGCCATTTCTGCCTTTCAGACCCCTCCCCCCCAAAAAATGCTTCTTCTTTGCAGCCTCTCAATTGCAATAAAACAAAAAAGGCAAAGCACATTAAAGAAAACACGAGTGCCAACCGTGGCAGGGCCCTTTCGGCCGTCGTGGGGGGTGGGCAGTGCTTTGGGGGAACCCAGGCACTGGGACCAGCTCCTTGCCTCCTGGCTCTTAACGGGCAGGCGTGAGCCACGGGCGGGACGGGGCAAACGGAAAAGGCCTCTCCGGGGCACCCCAAAAAACAGGCCGAGGCATCCGAAGAGGAAAGTGTGTGCGTGGGGGGGGGGCAGTAGCGCTCGGTCCGGAGTCCTGGCGGTGGATTTCGCTGGGGTCAGAATGGGAGGCGGGGAAAGCACTGTGCCCCCTTCTCTGGGTCCTCCTGGGGGGTGGTGGTGTGTGTGGGGCGGGGGGGGAAGTCTTCTGGGTTCAAGGGTCTGACAGCCCGGTGGGCGGAAGGAAGGAGGGAAAAAGCACCATCCCCCATGGGAAACTCGGAGGCCCGGGGGGGGGGGGAATTTAAAGGTGTGGCCACCCCTGTTTACCTTTCAGGCCCGGTTTCAGGGGAGGCAGGATTAGACCTTGGACCGAATATCCACAGACCTCCTCTTCTCTCCCCCCCCCCCCCGCTTTCAGGCTCTTGGTACCTTCTCCCGAAGGTGGACACGCCAGCCAGTCCCACCCCCAAGGCCCAGATGGACTGACCGCCTGTGGGGGGGGGGTGAGGATTCTTCTCTTGACCCCCCCCACACACAAAGGAGGTCCTACAGGTACCCCCCCTAAAAAAGCAAGCAAGAGATGCTGCTCCATGGAAGCATCACCACCATCACCATCATCACCCTCATTGCTTGGAACCACCTGCTTAGAAAAAGGGGGGGGATAAGATGATGACGCGCCTGCGACCATTTTGGACATGCCAAACCCCCCCCCCCTTTTCTTTGTATTTGGGCCACCGGGGGAGGGGGGGCTCAGCTCCCTCCCTGGGCAGGATCTCGCTCCTCTGGTCGCGTGTCTCCTCCCGCCTCCGCCCCCCCCCCAAGACCCTCCAGGTGAGGAGGAGGAGGAGGAGGAGCCCCCCCCCCAAATTCCCCCAACACCAGGGTTGGAAGGCTGTGAGGAAGACCCAGAACCGCCCCCCATCTATCTATCTATCTATCTATCTATAGGGACAGGCAGGCAAGGAAGGAAGGAGAAGCCAACCCCCTCCCCACCCCCCCCACACCCACACATAGGGACCCCCCTGTCCTTTGGGGGGGGCACCGATTCTCTAGCCACCTTGTCCTAGAAACACCCCCCCATCCCACCCCCCTCCACCCGGAAGATACGGATCCATTAGTCATTCCTTTCAATCATCCCCCCTCTCATCATCCTCCCCTTCTTCCCGCGCCCTGAGAGACCCCCTAACCCCCCCCTCACTCGGGGGGGGAAGGAAATATGAGGTGGGGAGCGGAAGAGAGGGCTTCCCTTCCTCCCCCCCCCCTTTGGTCAGTCTGAGGTATTCTATGACTGAAGTGGGGGGGGGGAGGGTTGGAAGGAGCGGGACCATCCTAGCGAACCCTCCCCCCATAATTAGCGCCAATTAGCTATGAAGGGGGCTCAAGGCAGCGGGGGTGGGGGGCTGGGCGCGTTCCCCCCCCCCACTGGTCTCCCCCCCCCCTTTTGCCCCAGCCGTGTGTGTGTGAGTGTGTGAGGGGGTGGGGGCGGCGAAATATTCCCGGCCGGCCGAGGAGGGACACTGACCTTCCCGCCACCGCCGCCTCGTCCGCACCTGCTTCCCGCGCCGCCGCCCCCCCCAACAACCGCGGAGGGGGCGGGGCCTCGGCGGCAGGCAGGCAGGCGACGGCCCCCGATTGGCTGGGAGGCCCGCCCGTCACCCCGAGCGTGCCGCCGAGGTCGCCGCCGCCGCCCCGCCTCTCCCTGCGCCGGAAGCTCATTTGCATATTTAAAGCGGCAGCAGCAGCAGCACCACCGGGGGGCCCCCTCCGCGTATCGTGCACGGTATACCCGCACACGCTCGGACCCGGGTTCCTGTTCACACGCGCCCGGGGTGGTGGTGTGTGAGATGCCCCCCCTCCGATCTGACCCCCCCTCTCCGCCTCCTCGGGATGGGGCGGGGGGCGGGGGCGTGGCTCCTCGGCTGGCCCCTCCCTCCCTCCCTCCCTTTCCTGGACCAGGGATGCTGCGGAGGCAGGCGCCGTTCCCCCGAGCAGCCGTTGCCATGGCAACTGCATCCCTCGGCCGAGACCGACCCGCGCTTGGCGGGCTTTCACACGGAGGATGCGCGGGGGGGGGAGGAGAAAGAAGGCAGAAGCAACCCCCCCCAACCCTCCGCCCTTGCAACTGGCTTTTGCAGGGGGGGGGCTGGGGGTGGTGGAGAGAAATGGGCACCCTAGATCTACACACACACACACACACACACACACACACACACAAAACTCCCCAAAATATCACCCCCTTTCCTGGCGCCACCCTTGGTGGCCCAGCATTCACCACCATCACCCCCACAAGTCCTTTTGCACAGCCTTTTCTGCAGGAGGGCACACACACCTCTGCAAGATACACACAGGTGTTTGTGCGTGTGTAGATAAGGATGCACACCCATGCAATCTTCATTTATTAATCTTGATTTATACGCACAATGACTAATGCATATATAAATAAAGCTATATTACAAGCACAATAGGTACATGTTATGTGCACAGATATGCATGCATACTTAAAAACACACACAGTGTGTGTGTGTTTTATTTATCTCAGGGGTTTTTTGGGGGGGGCAGCCTCGCTGGGGTCCCCATGCTCCCCACCCCGTTCATCCCACCCTTCCGCACAGGAGACAAGGGGACGGATGGACAGGCAAAAAACCACTCGGGAAGCACTTTTCTCGGAGCTATAGAGTTTTTAATGTTCTTTTTTTTTTCTCAACAGGTGTCCACACAAGTGTTGTGCCTCAGTGGTGTGTCGTGTGCAAGTGTGGGAACACGGAACAGTGTGTGAGCAGAGCCTCCCAGTTCACAAGCGTCAACAGCTACAGCAAACACAATCTTTCCTTCTCTACCACTTTTTTTTGGGGGGGGATGAGAGAGTGATGGAGCAGAGACTGAGGGCTTCATGGGACGCCCCAGGGGAAGATGACTTTGGGGGGCTACTCCCCCTTTCTCTGCCCTCCCAGCCCCACCGGCTCTTCAGAAGCTGCTTTCCTTCCAACTTGGGAGAATATATGTGTAAATATATATATGCATATGTATACAGTATATATATATATATTTGTATATAAAGCACTAAAGGTGGTGAAAACACATTCTTCTCTCCTCACCCCCAATAAGTTTTCTAAACACACGTCACAGAAGTCTGACCCCATTTGGGAGGAAGGACAGAACGGGAGGAGGAAGAGGAAAGAGGGCCGGGCACAACCAAGCTTGGAAAAAGTTACTTTTTAAAATCCTGACGCCCGGGACAAAAAGTTTCAAAATGAAGCTGCTTTGCCCAAGCCAAGTCCTCTGCTTCCCTCCCGGCCCAAAAACCTCGCCTGGGAAATGTAAACGCCACACAAGAGGAACGGGGATTTCCTATAAATAATAA
This sequence comes from Phrynocephalus vlangalii, assembly GCA_037367305.1. Lineage (NCBI taxonomy): Eukaryota > Metazoa > Chordata > Lepidosauria > Squamata > Agamidae > Phrynocephalus > Phrynocephalus vlangalii. The sequence continues at coordinate 196,579 of JAWVWN010002076.1, read as the reverse complement.
TAACAGCAATAAAACAACCTTCAATATGTTAACAGTTTTGGTTTCTCTCTTGGTTTTTTTTTAAAGCCAAAAATACAAAACAGACAAGTAACAAAAGAAACAACAGCCCGCCTTTTTTCCTTCATTCCAAATCACAAAATTTTAGTGTCACATTGCAAGGGGGGTGCTCTCCTTCAACATGGAGGGGAGGGGGCAAGAACCGAGGCCTTGGTGGTTGGGGGGGGCAGCTCTGGCTGAATTCTGCCAAGCCGTCTTGGAGGATTAAACCAGCCGCAAGGACAGGAAACGTAACACCTGCCCCCCACCCCAAGAATTTCCAATGCAAAAAGAGGTAGAAAACACATGGAACTGGGCTACATTTTTCTGGAAGAAGCAAGGGGGGGAACAGATATGCAACAGATATCAAGGAGACACTATTGGGAGGGGGAGCATTCCCAGATCACAGCAGCCTCAGTGGGGTCTGAACCCCCCCCCCCTTATCTAGAAAATGCCCCTCGGCAATCATCAGGGCCCAGGTTTAGCGAGGAGCTGCCACCAGGCCCTCGAAACCCCACGAAGAACAGCCAAGGGGGCTCAGTGGCTGCTGACCGTGGGGAGGTCCTTGAGAACGGCTCCCCCTCCTCAGAGGCAGCAGGAAATCCCAAGCGTGTCCCAGACTCAACACCCCCCCCCCAGGAAGGATGGTGTGAGAGAGAAAAGCCACCTACCCACCTCCAAAACGGCGAGTGGCTAGGATGGGACGGGCGGGCCACGTGATAGACGAGGCCCCTAGCCTTCGTGAGCCAAGGGGGCAGCCCCCGGGGCACTTGTTGTAGTGGGGCTAGTGGGGGTGGTGGGGGTTGCACAGTGAGACCTACAAGGGGAGCCCCCCCTCCCTTGGAACTGATGCTTTGGGGATGAACATGCAAACAAACCAGACAGGAGAAGAGACCCCACCGCCACCCCCCAGCAGTTGGGGGTCCAGTGGTGCCCCCAATCCTGGCTCTTCTCTCCTGGCAATCATCCTCTAGCGGGGGGGGGGATTTGTCCTTTTTTTTGCTAGAGAGCAAGCCTAGGAAGGGGAGGGCACTCGCCCCTTCTCCGGCCTGCCCCCCCGAAACACAAACGGAGCAACAAAACCTGGTCCCCAGCGCCCCCCGTCTGGATCAGAAACAGCCCCACCCCACCCTACCGCGGGAGGGAGGGAAGGCACCCCCCCCTCTCTCAGAACTCCACTTTGCAAGCGGGGAAGGTCTCCTCCTGCATGGCCACGGTGCTGTTGCTGCCGAGGACGGTCACGCCCAGCGCCTGCTGCCGCTCCAGGGTCTCCGTGTACCATTCGTGCATGACCAGGGAGTCGAAGGTGGGAATCAGGGTCACCTGAGTGGGGGGGGAGGAGGAGGAGGGAGGGGAAGAAGGGACACACGTCAGCCGGCCTGCCCCCCACCCACACCCAGCCACTGCAGCCCCAGAGGGAGGCCAAGCAGGGCAGGAGGTGGTCGCCAGGGGCCTTGGGCTGCTTCTCCCACCAGCTCACGGGGCGTGAGGAAAGGCAGGGACGGTGGCCCCCCCCGACCCCTCCCTTCTTCTCTCCCTCCCCCCCCCGAGGCCCACCTGGGTGTCCTGGCCCCACTGCTGCTTGCCGGCCAGGAGGGCGTCCAGGAGCCCCCGCAGGACGCCTTCCTTGAGGTGGTCCTCCCCACTGATGACATAGCACTGGGAGCGGACCAGCCGGAAGAAGCCTTCGTCTACCTGCTGGGCGCTGGCCGAGCCGGGCACGTAGGCCAGCTCCAGGTAGACCGGCGGGCGGGCGGGGGAGCCCGGCTTGGCACCTGCAAGGGAAGGAAACCGGAGGGGGGGGGCGGGGCGGGAAGAGGGATGGTCATGCCAGAGGGATCGCCCCTCCTGCCCCCCCCTGCCCGTGTCCAAGAGGCAAGGGGGCTGGAAGCCCTCGTGGGCACAGGTACCGGGGGGGGGGAAGGATGCCCAACCCGTCCTGGTACCCATGACCAGCCCCAAGGAAGACACTCGAGCCCCACTGAGGGCCTCTGGGCCATCCTTACCTGCTGGAGAGCACCTGCCCGCTCCCGCCAGGGGTCGGCTGCTGGCACTCCGCTGACCGAGGGCCGGCCGGGCGTCGCCACCCCCACGGGAGGCAAAGGGCTCGCTCCTGCCCGGGGCGGCTGGTTTGGCCCGGCTGTTCAGGGCGCTGGACTTGGGGGCGCCCGTCTTGGGGGGCGCTGATGCTGCCCGCTTGGCCTTGGCGGCTCCTCCTCCTCCTTCCCGCTCGGGGTCCACCATGCAGAGGCCCGGCTGGGCCGGGAGGGGGCAAGGGTCCTTCAGGGGGGGCGGGAGGGGGTCGCGGGGCCGGGCCAGCCCCTCCGGCTCCTCCTCCGAGTCCAGGCCGCCGTCGGCCGTGATGGAGGGGCACTCCTCCGTGGCGGGGGGCGCCTCCGAGTCCGAGAGGGTGGGCAGGGACTCGCTGAAGGAGGTGGGGGGCGTCTCCTCAGGGGGGTGCCTGCGCCCTCGGGGCCCCTTGCGGGGGTGGTGGCCGAGGCCCCCAGGCAGCTCCTGGGAGCAGTCGCTGCTGTTGGAGAGCTCGCGGGGAGGGCTGGCCGCGGGGGCCAAAGCGCAACGCTCCGAGGACTTGGGGTGCTCAAACTCGCAGGGGGAGACCAGGCAGAGGTCCACGTCGTGGGGGGAATCCGAGCGGGGGCCACCGGAGGGGAGGGCGGGGTGGCCGCCTGCCCGCGGAGGGCCCCGGTGCGGGTGGCAGGGGCGGAGGGGCAGGGAGAGGCCCGCTTTGCCGGCAGCCCCCTCGGCCTCTGGGCTGAGCCCCCCTCCGCCCGACTCCTCTTCCTCCAGGGGGATCTCGCTGACGGGGGGCAGGAGCTGCTCGAAGGAGACCGAGAGGGACTCGTCCACCTCGGTGGAGTGGGGGGAGCCCACCTCGGCCGGCAGGGAGGGGGTGGTGGTGAGGGTGGGGGAGAGGCCGCCCGAGGGCTTCTCTTGGGAGGAGGTGGAGTTCTCCCGGGAGGCCAGCAGGAGGACGGGCCCCTCGGAGCGCCAGGCCCCCAAAAGCCCCACCGGCTCCTCGGCCATGACAACGTCGCCCTCCTCCTCCTCTTCCTCCTCCTGGGGGGACGGGCCGAAGGGTGTGCGCCCAGCGCTGGCCAAGCCCGAGCTGGCGGGAGACATCATCTCCAGGGTCTTCTCCTCCGAGCTGCCCCCGCCAGGCTCCTCGCCGTCTGGGCAGGGCCCCAGCAGGGCCGGGGCGTCCGTCGGGGTCAGCTCCAGGTGGACGCTCCAGTTGCTCCTCCTGGGGGTCTTGGCCAGGGGAGACGGAGAGCCGGCCCCTCCGGGTGGGGAGCTGGCCTCCGGTTGCCGGAAGGGCTGAGGGCTCTCGGGGCCGTTCTGGAGGAGGTCGGGGCCGTTCCTGGGGCCCTCCGCCCCTTCTTGCACCTCCAGCGGCCTGCCGGTCGTGGTGAGGCCTTGCGAGCCCTGCCCAGGGGCCCCGTTCCCGGGCAAGGCCTCCGGCGAGGGCCCCTTGGTGCTGCCGGGGGTCTTGAGGGCCGGCTTGGCCCGGGGTCTGTCCGCGTCCCTCTTGGGGGTGGGCAGGGCCTTCTTGACGCTGCTGCCGGCCTTGCTGGGGGGCCGCTTGGGGGGCTCCCCGCCGGGCGTCTTCCGGGGGTCCTTAGGCAGCGGCTTGGCCTCCTTCTTGGCCTCCTCCCGCTTTGGGGTCTCCCTCTTGAGGGGGTCGGCCTTGCCCTCCTTCTTGGCCCCCTTCCCCTCCTCCGGCGGGCCGGGCTCTTCCTTCCTGGCCGGAGTCTTTTCCTTCGGCGGCATCTTGGGCTTGGCCTTCTCCGCAGGGGGCCCCGTCCTGGAGGGGGCCTCTCCGGCCCTCCCGTCTTCAGCACTGCCCTTGGGGGGCTGGCTGGGCCCCTTGGCCCTCTCTCGGACACCGCTCGCCTTGGCCTCTTTCTTCTCCTTGGAGGCGGGGGGCAGGCCGGCCTCGGTCAGGCTGTGCCGGGAGCCGGAGCGGAGGCTCTCCTGGCTGCCCACCCTCTTGGCCTTGCCCTGCAGGGTGGTGGCGGCAGCGGAGGAGGAGGAGGGTGAAGGGGAGGGACAGCAGGAGGAGGAGGAGGAGGAGAGGGCCTCCAGGTCCTTCCGGGTGACCACCGGGTGCCAGAGGAAGTCCAGGTGCCGGACTTTGTCCAGCCCCTCCAGGAGGCGGCCCTGGGGGGTGCAGCCGGGGAACAGCACCCGGACGATCTTCTCGGTGGGGCTGGCGGGGTGCCAGGCCAGGAGGGCACAGACGGAGGTCAGGCAGTGGAGGGGCAGCTCCAGGCCCTTCTTGGGGCCGCCCTCCCCGCACCACCGCTGGGTGAGGAAGTCCAGCTCCGGGCTGCCCTTTACCGGGTGGAGTACGTAGAGGTCCAGGCGGCCCACGCCCATCTTCTGGAAAAGGACCAGGGGCTCCGCCTTGGGGCCGGCTTCCCGGGCCAGAGGGTGAGGCCGGATGCCCAGCTGGGCCAGGTAGCCCAGGGCCCGGCTGGCCTCGTCGCAGCTCCTCAGGAGCCCCGAGGAGTCCCCCCGAAGGGCCTTCAGCTTCTCCGAGGCGTTCAGGAAGACGACGCCCAGCTCGGGCGAGATCAGGTTCCGGGCCCAGTCGCTGCCGTTGCCGCCGTTGCCGCCCTGGGAGGAGAGGTCCTGCTGCTCCGCCTCGGCCACCTTGCGCTGGAGGAGGCTGTTGATGCCGGGCAGGCTGTCCGTCCCCACGTGGGTGACCAGGACGGAGTCGATGCGGTCCAGGTGGCGCACCAGCTTCCAGAAGGAGGAGCGTGGGTTGGAGCCCCCGTTGACCAGCAGGTTGAAGCCGTTGACGGCAAAGAAGGCCGCGTCGCCCCGCCCGCCCGGGAAGATGTAGCAGCAGGGGCGGGCCAGGCGGAGGAAGCCCACGGTGCTGGGGGGCTCCAGGAGGTCAAAGGGCGACGGGGGCTCCAGGGACTCCGAGAGGTACTCCAGGAACTCCTGCAGGCCCTCCATCCCCTCGGGCAGGACCGGCCCCGGGTTGAAGCGTAAGTCAATGAAGTCCTGCAGGTTGTGCTGGGCCAGCCGGGGGACCTTCCAGGCGCCAAAGTCCGGGCACGCCACCGTCAGGCTGGTCTTGGACGCCGGGTCGGCCGAGCTGAGCAGCTCCCCCACCTGGGCGGGCAAGGGAAGAGATTGGGGGGGGCGTCGGTCAAGGGGCCCCGGGCCACCTCCAGGAGCAGGGAATTGGGGGGGGGGTGGCAGGTGGCCCCCTCACCTCTTTGTCGGCAAAGATCTGGAGGAAGTCCCGCAAGGCGAAGGTGCCCGTCTGAAGCACCAGCTCCCCCGTCTCCTCCACGCAGGGGCCGGCCAAGATCAGCAGCTTGTGCTGTGCGGGGTCCGTGATCAGGTTGCGGAGCTGAGATAGAGAGGGGGGGGTGCACAGGGAGAACGAAGGAGTGAACAGAGAAGGCAGGGGGGGCGGGGGAGGAAGCCAGCTGCCCAAAGGAGCCAGGAACGATACCCATCAACCCATCCACCGATGCAGAAGAGAGCCCCGCTCCCCCCACCCCCCCCAGGCCCAGGAATTTGTTGGGGGGGGATCCTCCGTGGGGGCTCACCTCGTCGCAGATGGACCTGTCGGAGGGGTTCAGCAACACCAGCGTCTCCAGGACATCCCCCCGGTGGTGGAGGGCCCGCTGGCCTGCCAGAGCAAGGAAGAGATGGATCGAGAGTGAGTCTGGTGGCTCAGGCCCCGTCCATAGTCCCTGACCGTCCCAAGGGGGGGGAGTCCCTGGGACTGCCACCGCCTCCCCCCACCCCACCCAGCGGCCGCCGCCACCCAACTGGAGAGCTTTCCCTGCTGAAAGGAACGGTCCCCGCCCTGGGGAATCCCTGGCGGAGTCCTCCTCCCTCCAGAACCCATGGAGGCGGGCCTGGACTGAGATCCCCCCCCCCCCCAAGAAGGGCGGCTCCTGGCCAGGGATAGCCCAGAGGGGATTTCCGGACGCGGGGAGCCAGGGCAGGGAACACCCCCCGCAACCCTGAGCAACCCCTGAGGCTTTACCTCTCACAAGATCCGAGAAGGTGGCAGAGTGGCGGGAGACAAAGAGCTTGAGCTGCTGGTCGAGGTCGCAGGCCGAGAGGTCAATGTCCCACGACTGGATCCCTGGCCAGAGAGAGAGAGGGGGGGTGTCAGGGGGTGTTTAGAAAGGGGCAGGCCACCCGCTCCCCCCTCCCTTCCTGAAACCAGGACCCTGTGCTTCCTCCAAGCGAGGGAAGGCCCTCTGGCTGGCCTCCCACCCACCCGCCCCGTGTGAGGCAGGGTCCCCTGCAGCTGCTTCCTGCCTAGCGTCCCGATGGAGGAAGTCCAGCCCAAGCGGAGCCCCCCCCCCTCTGTGGAAAAGGCCTCCCTGCAAACAGCGGCAGCTTCTCCTTTTGCCAGGGGGGAGTAAGAGAGGAGGCCCATGGCCTACACTTCAACACACACACACGCGCACACACACCACAGGAGGACCACTCAGGGGGAAGCCGCCCTCCCTGCAGACTTTGCCCCGCCACCGTGCTTGCGGGTGGCTAAACCCGGCCCACCCTAGGGCCTCCTCAAAGCATCTCCTTCCTGTTCTCTGCTCTCCCCCCCCCCACCCGCCCGCAACCCCATCCAGGAGCAGATGGGCAACAACACGTGGGCCTCTCCAGCGGGAACCCCGAGGAGGCAGCTGATGGTGGCAGCAGTGGCCCGGGGGGGGGGGGTTGTAGTTGGGCGTCACCCCTTTCTCTCCGTGCCAGTCAGCCGCCTGGCCCCCACACAGGGAGCCTTGGGGGGGGGCAAGGGAGGGGGCAGCTGGACAAATGGCCCCCCTCTCTCCCTCCCTGGGGAAAGGAAGGATCCTCCACCCCTACCCCGAGAGCCAAGGAGGCTGCAGAGTGTGTGTGTGTATTGAGGGGTGTGGGGGGGGGAGCAGCCAGAAGGAGCCGCCTGTGCTTCTTCCAACTCCCCAAAGGCCACATTTGGTGGTTGGGGCTGGGAGGAAACCCAGCCCCACGAGATCACGCGCCCCTGATGCAGGAAAGGGAAAAGGAGCAGCTGCTGCTGCCGGAACGAATCCAATCAAGTGACCAGCTCTCACCTCCCCCGGCCCCACTGCCCCTCATGAAAGGGGGGGGAGGGGAACACCCCACCCCAAATGAGCCCCCCTCCCACTCTCTTAGGGCACGCCCTGAACGCCTGACATCTCGGGGGCCGCCCTCCCACGCTGTGCAGCCACCCCATTGCAGGGGGATCCTGGCTGCAGAAAGGCAAAGCCAACCCAAGGGTTTGATCCAAAGAGAATCCTTTCTCTGTGAGAAAAGCAATGCCCCTTGAAACCAAGGGGGCAGAACGGCAGGAGCCCCTGGGGCAAGGCCCCCCTCCAAGGCACCTCAAAAGCCCCCCCCCAACCTCTCCCCAGTGGGTCCCGGGCAGCTGGGCCAGGAAAAGAAGGTAGGTAGGACCAGCCCTTCGCAAGAGGTCAGCCTCCCATCATCCCCACCCCACCCCCACCCCACGCAACAGCCCTCGGGCCAAACAGGATTATTCTTCCTGCTCTCTTTGCTTTCTAATAAAAGTCCTTCCCAGGCTATCTGAGGACACGCGCGCGGCCATCACGGCTAAGATCACCTTTTCTCCAGAAGACGCCGCCGCCACTGAGAGCAGGGCACACTCAGCACGACGATGCACTTTAAAAATAAAGTCGCACACGCACCCCCCCCCCCGACACACACAAAGACCTTGTCAAAGCTCTCAGTGCTGCTGAGAAAATCCTGCGCCCCCGGTCCCGTCTGGGCCCTACAAGCACCCCATCTAGCAACGGAACCGTCCGGGCAGGGAAGGAAGGGGGTCCTCACAGGCGCTTCCTAGGAAGCAGGATCCACCGCGCGCAGCAGGGTTGGTTTGTTTTTGTCAGAGGATAGGCTGGGGAGAAAAAACGTGCCCGCCTTTGCCCTCGGTCCAGTTCCATCAGACCTGACCTGAAGGGTGAATTTCCAAAGGCGTCCTGTCTCTCGTTCTTTGGCTGCAATATTTTTACATCCCTTTTCGAAATGACTCTTGACAGCCCTGCCTGGGCTTCCTTACTTAAAACAGATCTTTACGATCACGTGAGAATCTTTTCTGAAGCAGCAGGGTTTTACAAGGTCCCACGCAAAGAACCGTGCCAAGTTGCTTTGGGTCTTTTTAAAGTTCTGAGCCAGAAGGCTGAATGGGGCATCCACAGGGACCCCGCCCCTCTCCCTGTGACGCCCATATGCAATTTTCGTTCTGCTCTGCATCTCATGCAACGCCGCCCTGTTTACCCCGAGAGCCTCTGCCCTTCCTGGGGGGGACCCATTCCCCAAGGGGGACTGTGGGAGAACAGCCCCCTCTCCCGATCTCCAGGAACAGCTCCTTATACTGGCAGGGGCCTTCCTCGCAGCCGATGGGTTTCTCGGCCATTTCCTCACCAAGGAAGAGGGGGGGCCCAGCCAGACTGCTCCGTTTTCCTGTCTTGCTCAAATTTAGGAAGTGATTCATTTAGCTGTGAACTCTCACAACAGGCTTGGTGGAAACTTCGGGCCTAAAAAGCAATGGGTCCCGTCTACAACAGCGCTCTTCTACTTTAATAAAAGGATAACCATCACATTTTTTTGCCCCTTGGCTTATCCCCTGCTCTGGACTTTCTTTTGGCGTCTCCCACCCTCTCCGAAAGGGTCCCCCCCTCCCACTTGTCTTTTCTCGCCCAACCATCGTCCACCACTTGTGAGTCGGCTCAAATACCAGCAGGAGAAGAAAGAACCTGGATTCCACCCCCCCCCCCAAAAAACCCTCCTGACTGGAAGAAACAACCCCCCCCAAAAAGCTTGGACGTGGGGGGAAGCTGCTCCCACCCTGGACTACATCGCCCAGCATCCTCAGCCGAAAGAAGCTGGGCTAAGCCTGCAAAGAGAGGCTTGGGGGGGGATGTCACTTATTTTGGGGGTGGGCAAAGGCAACAACCCTGGCCATCCTAGACCCCCCCTCCCCGCCGCTCCAGGTGCTGCTTGGGGGGCAGCCCCCCCCCCAATGCCTCAAAAGCCAATGCTTGGCCAGGCGCAGGCAACACGGATCTGGGCATACACACGGTGCCAGCCAGCGTGCCCTTGCAAACGCGCGTGTTTCCCCCCCCCCCTCGCAAGACCCCCCAACCAGGCACCCCAAGACCCCCCCCACACACACACACCTTCCACAAGACCCCCTCCCCCCCACTTCCGGCCCCGCCCGCCCACCACCACCCCCTCCCCCAACACTTCCGCTCTCCCCCCCCTCTCTCTCACCAGTTTTGACGGCCCCCAGCACCGCCTTGCGCAGCCCGGCCCGGCCGCCCCCGGGGCCGAAGACCACCACCAGGGAGAAGCGGCCCGAGGAGGAGGAGGAGGAGGCGGCAGGGAGGGGGGGCGGCGCCCGGGCCTCGGTTCCCCCTTCGCCGCCGCCACCGCCACCTCCCGGAGGGACCCCCGCCGCCTCCACTGCCACCACCGCCGCCGCCATCTTGGTTGGCGCCTCCCAGGCGTCCGTTGGCCACGCCCCCCCGGGCTTTGAAGGCCCGCCCGCCCCGGCCACGCCCGCCCGCGTCACCTGCGGCCAATGAGGAGCGAGGAAGGCGGGGAAGGGGCGTGGAGATCGCGCCAGCCCCGCCCCCGCGCTCTCCCTCTCTGGAGGGAGGGACGGCGCCGCTACTGAGCATGCGCGCCGCTCTCTCCCAGGAGGAGGGTTTCCCCGAGCATGTGCAGAGGGCAGCAGAGCTTCTGCTTTTCTTTCCCTGCGGGGGAGGGGGGGAGAGCAAGAAATAAAGAGGGGGGGGGGCGTTAAAAGCCAGGAGGGGGCAGACAGAAGACGTGAAGGCCTGTTTGCTTCTTTGGTTTTTATTTGTATTTATCTCCGAAAGGCGCTATTTAAAGGGGGGGGGGAAGCAACACACGTACGGAAGGGTGACTTCCCTCCTTGAAAGACAAGGTTCCCGTTAAGAGCCTCGAGAGGGGGGGGGGGCTTGTCTCCCAACGGACAAGCTGTGCCTCTCAGTAACCACCAGACACAAACGCACACGGGCAACGCAGACGCCAACCAACACACCACGCTCTGCCACAGCCTGGTTGTTCTATTTTTTATTGGTTCATTGCCTCTTTCTCCACCACCACCACCAGAATCCAGACCCCCCCCCCTGGGCTTCCATGGTTCGGGGAGCCCCTCTGGAGGAGGCCCTGGCTCACAAGCACTTCAGGAGGTAGAGGTTGCAGGACAGGGCCCGGGGGCAGCGGCAGAGGCGGCCGATCCGAGAGCCCTTCCGGACGGCACAGGGCTGGCCGGCATCGCACTGCAAAAAGCCAGGAGAGAGAGAGAGAGCCATGTCAGAGGGTGGTGGGGGCGGCTGTGGTGGTGGGGAGTGGGGGGGCACAGAGCACAGGGCATGTGAAGCACAGGGTGCCCCCCCCGCCCGACTGCATTGCTCAGAGGCCTGCCAGAGAGGAGGGTCCCCAGCCAGGAAATTTCAGGTTTTCCCCAGTGGCTTTGGAGAGGTTGGTTCCTCTGTGAGTTTTGATCTGGCCCCCTCCAGCCCCTGTGTGTGTGTGGGGGGGGTCTTTCCACCTCCCCCTCCCCCAATTCCTCCACCCTAGCGGCAAGGCTGAAGCAGGCCAGGCCAGCTGCCCCCCCACCCACCCCTCCCATGCTGGCCATCTTACCGAGGGCACCCAGCTGAGCGTCTTCTCGACGGGGGTCTGGCAGCGCCCCTTCAGCTTCTCCAGGACATCCTGCAGGGCTGCAAGCTGCAAGGGAAGGGGCAGCGGGCGCCTCAGGATGGCGGGGGGGGGAGAGCGAGAGAGAGACCCCCCCCAGAGGGGAGAGGGGCTGCCAGCCCGAGGGTGGGGTAGGGGTGCCAATGATGAAAACCTCGCTCTTTCCCCTGAGGGGCTGCTGGCCAGGAGCCTCCTCCACCCCGTCATCTTTCAAGGCCATAAGAAGCCCCCCCCCCAAAAAAAATTGGGAAGAAGCAGAAAGAGGAGGGTGTGTGTGTGTGCCAGTGGCCAGGGAGGCCCTCGTGGCAGCCCTCTGGGCCCAGCTGTCTCGTGGCAGCCCAACCCGGCTGCCTCTGGACCCCCAAAATGCCCCAAAAGACCGACAGGGGGAACCGACCCACCTCCCTCGCCCATCCCAGCACACATACACACCAAGGCAGCCCCTTACCCTGGCTTCCCCCTCCTCCTCTTCCTCCTCCTGGCTTCCACCGTGGGGGGCCCAGACCGCCCTCCTGCCGGCGGCCAGGAGGAAAAGGAGGCAGCAGCCGCAGAAGCAGAAGCAGCCGAGGGCAGGGAGGCAGGCGCTGGCCATGGTGCTGAAGGCAGCCTCCTCTCCTGGCTGGCTGGCCCCTCTTATACTGCCTTCGCCCCACGCTCCTCAGCCCCCCACCCCACCCCCAGGGGCCATGTGGCCCAGAGGAAATAGGGGTCAGGGCTCCAGAGGCTCTGCCTGGTTGGAGGGGGGGTCATCGATGCCTCTGGGCCCACCAGGGGGGGGGAGGCTCTCCAGCAATCATCCTTGGCACTATGAATGTTTCAAAGGCCCCCTATAATGACCGGCCACAAACACGAGTGACGCCAGCTTCCTCCCTGGTGGGGCGGGCACATCCTGACCCCCTTCCCAAAGGGGCAGCTCTGGGGCCCAAGGGGTCCTGGACTCCCCTCTCGGGCTCCTGTGGCCGCCCCGGCCTCTGGCGTCACAGCCCCGTCGCCCAATTTCCCAAAGCAAACACAATTAAAAGCAACGCTCGCGGAGGAGAGAGACGAGGCCAGGAGGCGGAGGGGTGTTTCTGTGTGTGTGTGTGTGTGTGTGTGTGTGTGTGTGTGTGTGTGTGTGTGTGTGTGTGTGTGTGTGTGTGTGTGTGTGTGTGTGTGTGTGTTTAGAAACTGCAATTAGAAGAGGCCAAAATGACTTGGCAGCGCAAGGCGGCCACTCTGAGCTCGGATCTGGGTTCCACCAACGTGGCAGAATATGCCAGGGGCATGAAGGAAGCCCCCCCCCCCCCGCGGCCCATCCATCGCTAGCCCTTCCAGGCTGAGTTTCTGCACATTCATTTGGCTTGGACTACAACACCCATAACTGCACAGGCCGGGCTTCTGGAGGGCCACGGTCTCCTCTGTCCCCAGGTCCCCTGGCATTGGCCCACCCGGCCCCCTCCTTTCCCTCCTGCGTGAGGTCAGAATAGGGCCAAGCCCCGACAGCGGCCCCCATGGCCTCCATGTCATAGCAGGGCCTGCTCTGCCCACATAGGCAGGTCCCGGCGGGGAGGTCAGGGACCCGAGTGCCTTGCTGAGCACACACACACACACACACACACACACACACACACACACACACACACACACACACACACACACACACACGCCCCACAAGCTGGGATTATCCAGAGGGAAGATTGATGATGGGGCCCTCCTGCCCTGCTTGGCCTCCTGGCAGAAAAGGTACAGAAGTAAGGCTGGGACATCTGGGGGGGGGGTCGGAGGAATCAGCAAGCGGGATGGACGCGGGAGAGGTCCATGTCCATGGGGGGTGGGGGTGGGGGCTGCTGCTGCGAAGGGCGGCTCTTGTCGTGGCTAGTCTGACTGCTAGCCCACTGTAGCCGGACAGCTGACCCACAACTGCCTCCTGAAGCTCCCCCCCCCCCGCTTTGAAGTGACAGCCAAGCTGGACTCCACGTGGTCGTGGGGCTGGCACAGGGGGGGGGGCGCTGGGTGGGAGTAGCATCCTTTTGATCGGACCAGGCGGTTCCTGAATTTCTCCCCCCTTCTCTCTCCCCCCCCCCAACCAGGTGCCGCGAAATCCTCAGAGCACCACAGGGCTGGTGGGAGGCTCCAGGCCTTCGCCTTCTCCCTGGCCGCCGCCGCGGCCACCCTCCTCCTCCTCCTCCTCTTCGCCTATGATGGCCACCGCAGCCGCGCCTGGAGGCTGCCCCTGGCGAGGGCCGTCTCCTCCTTGGGGGGGCCACCCCAACGGCCGGCAGATCTTACAGGCCAGGGCCCGCACCGGCTCCTTCCCCCTGATGCCCCCGGAGGAGCTGCCCCGGAAGGACCCCCCCGGCGGCCCCTCCTGGTCCTGCTCTGGCGCTGGCCCTTTGGCCCCATCGGCTCCGAGGAAGAGGAGGAGTGCTCCCGCCTGGGCTGCCGCCTCACCACCAACCACAGCTGGTACGAGGCGGCCGACGCGGTCCTGATGTACCACCAGGACGTCTGCTGCCAGGCCCAGCTGCTTCCTCCGGGCCCCAGGCCCCGCTCCCAGCTGTGGGTCTGGTTCAACATGGACCCTCCGTCCCACTCGGGCCACCTGGCCTCCCTGGACCACCTCTTCAACCTCACCATGTCCTTCCGGAGGGACTCGGACATCTTCGCCCCCTTTGGGTGGCTGCGGGTCCTGAGGCGCCCCCAAAACTTCACCGTCCCCCCCAAGTCCAAGCTGGCCGCCACGGTCTCCAGCCACTGGCCGGCGGGCTCTCGGCCGGCCAAGTACTTGGAGCAGCTCCGGAGGCACCTCCCGGTGGACACCTACGGCCACCCTGAGCGGGTGCTGCCCGCCCGCCAGCTCCTGGCCACGCTCTCCCGGTACCGCTTCTACCTGGCCTTTGAGAGCTCCGCCCACCAGGACTACCTCACCCGGCAGCTGTGGAGGAACGCCTTGCTGGCCCGGGCCGTGCCGGTCGTCCTGGGGCCGCCCCGAGAGAACTACGAGCGCCATTTGCCCCCGGAGAGCTTCATCCACGTGGACGACTTCCCCACGGCCCAACAACTGGCCCAGTTCCTGCAGGAGGTGGCCCGGGACCCCGCACGGTACCGGCGCTATTTCCGGTGGCGCACGTGGCTGGAGCCCCAGGTGGAAAAGTCGTGGGCCGCCCGCCTCTGCAAGGCCTGCCGCGTGCTGCGTGAGAAAGGGGAGACCTTTCAGGCGGCGCCCGATCTGAGCCGGTGGTTCACGTGAGGGTGAGGAGGAGGAGGCCCAGGGGGGCCACTAACCAATTGGCCACCCACCAGGAACCACCGGCCGGCCACCTTTCCTTCCTGCAAAAAAGATGTCCTAGCACGCGAGGAGAATAAATATTGGGAAAACAGAGGAGAGGCACCCGGGCATTGCTGAGGGTTTGGGGCAAACTCAAGGTTAGATCTTGAACCCAGAAACCACCAAGCTTTCGGACCGGGAGGCTCAGCACTCTGTCAGGATCGGGCTTTCCCGACAGACAGATCAACCGTGGCCCTTGGCAGATTCTGGATTACTTCCTCCATCCCAATCTTTAGACCATTCCACACACACACACACATGCACTCACACGCACACACACGCACACACACACACACACACACACACACACACACACACACCGATCATGAGTTCGCAAAACCTCAAACACTTGCCATGGCTGTAATTTGCTAGCTGTCCCCACAAAAGCATCCCCTTAGCTTACAAATTGGCCCTCCTGGACTACACGTCCCAGAAGGCACTGCTGCCAGGGTTGTCACAGAGGGATGCTGCACTGGTTACCACAGCAACATCCACCCTTGGCCTCCCTCTGGTTGCCGCAGCAACTAAGACGAGAAGCCCCTGTACCAAAAAAGGCCACCTTTACTGCAGGTGACGGGGAGACGAAAGGAAATTCAGTGTGTGAGTTGGGGGGGGGGGAATTAAACCACACACACACACAATGGACAGCAAATGACAGAGAGACAGACAGACAAACAAACAAGCAGGCAGGCAGACATAGGAGGATGGAGAGGAGAGAGGAATTCTAGCGAACTTGGCAGCCTTTTTATGAAATGTTAGTCATCCGACCGTTACTTAGCTCATGTTCTGGGCAAAACGCCCTTGCTCGGAAATAACGTAATGGTGAAATGCTCATTTTTTTTAAACCGGCAGGTGGCACCCAACCACTACGGAATCTCTTCCTTCTCTCAACTCCAGGGCAAAAGACTTCCAGAGCTTATTCTCCAAGTTCGTAGCCCCCCAAGGAGTCAGCACAAAAGTGAGGGGGGCCTGTGAGGCAGGGAAGAAGGGCCGTGCATTCCCGGAGTACCCCCCGTCCCTTTTGCAGGCAGGCGGGTGGGTGGGGGAGGGTGGGTGGGAAGCTAAGCGCGAGTCCCTCGCCATGCCTGCATCCAGTGGCAGGGAGTCCCCCCCCCCGGGGGAACCGGGTGGCCAGCGATGCCCTTCCCCTGGCCATGGGGGACCCAGGGCACCGGCTGCCTTTGGGATCTCTCCCCCCCTCCCTGGAGGTGCCCGCTAGCCAGGGTGTAGAAGCAGAGGCCTTGGAGCCCCCCAGGGGGAGACGGTCCAGCAGGTTGGGGGAGGGGGGGCCAAGAAGCAGGGCAACCAACGGGGGGGGTTGGTGACGGTTTGCTCCTGAGACACCCGCATGCGATGGAGGCCTCCTGCAGGGAAGGTCAAGCGCCTGAATGGAGGATGCTGGCATCCATCCCTTGGACAGGACAGTATACAGGGCTGCCAAGTCGTGCATATGGGCCTGTAGTGAGAAGAGGATCGCCGGGGCCTTCGGCCACCAGGGGGCAGGCTCGCCCTTCCCCAGGCCCAATGGGGGAGACACGGGTGGCGGGTGGCCCCGTGGACTCTCACAACAGCCCGGCCAGGTCGGCCAGGCTCTCCGACGCTCAGCTGGAGGGGCTCCTGAACGTGTCACACACACACACACACACACCGCTGCTGCTGCTGCCCCTTCCCCACTGGCCTCCCGTGGCCCCCGAAGGCTTGGATTTCACCACCGGGACACGGGCGGCTTCTTCTTCCTGTGTGTGTGTTTGCGGGACCGGGATCGGCCACTTGGCTCTCCCTTGCACCGCCCGAGCCCTTTGCATGCAACCCCCCCTTCCCCCCAATTCCGTGCAAAAGAGGTGTGTGTGGGGGGGGGGCCGCGGGGGTTCGCCCTGTTGGGAAGGAGCCCCCCCCCAAGGAGAACTTCCTCCTCGCTGGAAGAAAAAAAAAAGGAACAGAAACCTCCCCCCCTCCCCCCCGCGTGGAACCCGAGGGCGATTCGGAGAAAGCGCACAAGGGGGGAAAGAACAAGACGGCAGCCTCCCCTCCACCACCCCGCCGCCGCCCCGCTGGTTTTGTTTTTTTCCTGGGAACTTGCATTCCGGCGAAAGCGCCCGCCTGCCGGGAAGCAACCGACCGAAACTCGCTCCCCCCCCCCCAAAAAAGGGGAAAATTTCCCTTTTTTGCTGGGGGGGGGGCTTCCCCTTCCAAGAACGCCTGGCGCCCGGGGGTTGCGCAACCCCCAGCCCCGTGTGTGTGTGTGTGTGTGTTTCCACCGCCGCCTCCCCCCCCCCCCGCTACCAATCCGGGCTCCTCCCGGGGGCGGCCCCAGCCAATCGCCTCGTGGATGGCGGGTTCCCCCCCCCCGCCGCCACCTCCGAAGCCGCGCCCCCCTCCCGGGAAGGCATAAAAAGGGCCCCCGCCGGCCGGCGCTCCCGGGCTGATCGCGCGCGCTCGCTCTCTCTCTCTCTCTCGCCGGCTCTGCGGGTTCGAGGCTGGCCTCGCGCTCCCTCCACGGACTTTTGCTCCCTCGCCAACTCCTGGACTGGACTGGACTGGCTTTTCTCCTCTTTTTTTTTGGGACGGAGGGGGGGAGGACACGGATCTGCTTCTGCCTGCCTTCCCTGAGCGACCCTTTCTGGAAAAACCTCTCCCGGATCGTACTGCCTAGTGGTTGGGTTTTTTTGGGAGGGAGGGTTTCTTTTCACGCCACTGTGGATTATAATTGCAACATGACCCTGGAGGAGCTGGTCACCTGCGACCACGCCGAGAAGAAGTAAGTGTGTGTGTGTGTGTCGGGGGGGGGGCCTCCTTCCATCCATCCATCCATCCATCCATCCATCCATCCATCCATCCCACCCTTTCCCCGTTCTCCTGGGATGGCCACGGGGCCCCCCTCCGATCCTCTTTCTCACGCGTCTCTCTCTCTCTCTTTTTCTCCTTCCTTCCTTCCTTCCTTCCTTCCTTCCTTCCTTCCTTCCCCGAAGGATGCAGTCCGTCTGCGAGGCGGTGGAGCAGCTGCTGGTGGCCGCCCAGCGCCAGGGCTGCCTGACCGTCGGCGTCTACGAGTCCGCCAAGCTCATGAACGTGTAAGAAGTACAGTAGTCGCCGGCCTGGGAATCTCCCCAGCGGGGCGGCGGTGGGGCTCTTGGCCTGGGCTGGAGATCGGCCCTTTGGGGGTGTGGGTGTGGGTGTGTGCTGGGGCCTCCTGGGCTTTGCTTGGCCATGGCAGGGTTGGCAGGGGGGCAGAGCAGGGGGGCTCCTGGGCCACAACACACCCACCCACTCTCCCCTTCTCTTCCCCCCCCCCAAAAAAAACCACAGGGACCCGGACAGTGTGGTGCTGTGCCTGCTGGCGGTGGACGAGGAGGAGGAAGGGGAGGACGTGGCCCTGCAGATCCACTTCACCCTCATCCAGGCCTTCTGCTGCGCCAACGACATCCATATCCTCAGGGTCTCCGGCATGGAGCGCCTGGCCGCCCTGCTGGGAGGGGGGGACGCCGCCCCCAGCGCCACCCCGGCCCCCAACGCCACCCCCGCCAAGACCACCACCACCACCACCGAGCCACGGGACCTTCACTGCCTCCTCGTGACGGTGAGTCGGGCGGCAGCCACACAGGGCACCTGTGGGATGGCGGGTGGGCAGGCTGGCCAGGCCAGATGCTGGCCCGGCTGCACCTCCGGACCCGGGGGGGAGAGGGAGGGGGGAGGCCACTGGAGACCGGGGAGGGCAAGTGGAGGTGGGCTGGGGGGGTGGGCGGGCGAGGGGCCCCGAGGAGCAAGGGTGGTGGCCCCAGAGGGCAGGTGCCAGGTTGATGCTTCTCTCGGGAGGGGAGGGGGCTCCCTGGGGATGGGGAGGAGGAGGAGGAGGAGGAAGAGGAGGAAGGGGGCTCCCCAGGGCGAAAGCCAGCACCACCACCACCACCTCCTCCTCCTCCTCCGAAGGTTGTGCTTGGGGGGGGGTGTGTCACGCAGGGGTGTGTGCTGTTTGTGTCCAGACAGTCCCTCTTTCCTTGGCTTCCCGGCCATTCCTGGGGGTGGGGTGGGAGGACGGACAAACAGATAGAGAGGATCGGAATGTCCTTCTGAGTTCCCCAGGGAGGAGGAGGAGGAGGTGGAGGCTGGATTCCTGGCATGTCTTCTGGGCTGGGGCGGTTTGTGCTGCCGGCAGAGAGACATCTGCAGAGATGCCCATTTGCTGCTGCTACTGCTGCTGGGCAAGAGGGGGGGGGGTGTGCCTTCCCAGGAGGGGCAGGACTCACGGCCTTTCTCTCTCTCTTTCTTCCTTCCACCCGACAGACCCCTCACACAGACTGCTGGAAGAGCCACGGGTTGGACCGAGTGGCCCGCTACTGCGAGGAGAGCCGGGGGAACAACCAGTGGGTCCCTTACGTGGCCCTGCAGGCACGCTGAGACGCCCACCCACCCCTGGCTCTCTTGCAGCCCCAAAGGGTGGGGGGGGAGGAGGAGGAGGAATGTGCAGTGTTTGTTGTTTTCTCAAACCAAAAGGGGGGGAAAAATAATAAAATGACGCCCGGTCCGATCGGAACGAGTGTGTGAAGGCGTCGGCAACGGCGTCGGTGGCATCAGTGGCGGATGAGTCAGTGGAAGGGGAAGTGACGGCATGACGACAGTCTGGATGCCAGAGGAGGTGGCGTCGGCGTCGGCGGCTGTGACAGCTGGCGGCGAACCGAGAAAGAAGAAAAAGAGGTGGCGGAGGCTTCCAGGGAGGCCGGAAAGAGGGGGCCGTTCCTCGTGTCTCCAGGGCAGACTTTGCCTGCCCCCCCTCCCGGGCCTCTCTCCCTGGGACAAGGGGGTCCCCGGGCAGCGGAAGATGACGGACCCAGGGGCTGTCCCTCTCTCGCCTAAGGACTCCGAACTGAGGGAGCTGTCTTGGCATCCTCCTCCTTTTTTCAATGCAAACCACGGACAAGGGAAGAAACCGGAGGACCGGCTGCCACGAGGGAGCAGCAAACAAAACTTTTGCAAAATAAAAACTGGCGTTTGTTCGGCGGGAGGAAACCCACAGCAGCCCGACAATGCAAAGACTCTCTCCTTTTTTTTTAATTTGCTCTCGGAAAGATAAAGAGACTCGAATATATTCTTATACCCATTTTGGAAATTGCAATAAAGAAAATTCTATTCTGAAAGCCAAATCAGCCCCGAGTTCTCAGATCTGTCTCTTCAAGGGAAGAGGCTGTGTTTGCAGCAGCGCCTGGTGGTGGGAAGGCATTTTTTTAATGGTTTGGAGAGACTTGGGTTCCTGAGGCTGCCCTTGCTCTGGATTGACCCTACCCAAACGGATGTGGATATTCAACAACATTCCCTTTCCAAACTAACTGGGGCGGGGCGGGGCTGGAGGGTCTCCGAAGACCCTAAAGACAGGACTGCACTTTCCTGGGTGTCCAGAAGAATGTGGGTGGACCATGCACAGAGAGAGAGAGAGAGAGAGAGAGAGAGAGAGAGCTTGGACCGCCTGCCATCCTTAGCAAAAAAGCTTTTCCTTCCCCAAAAGGGGGGGGCAGAGATTTGGAGTGGGGAGGTTTCTTTTTTCTTTCTTTCTGAGAGCCTTTAATGCGCCTGTGCTTCAACGCTCCCCCCACCCCCTGGATCGGCCGTGCCTGGTTTCGGGGTGGAGGAAGCCAGGAGCGCCAGGACCTGGGCCAAGAGGGAATGTGGGAGCTCAATGGCCTGGGTGGCTTCTCTTGCTCCTGCTGGCTCAGCGGATCCCAGCCGGACTGGCGAGGCGAGCGAGCGGCTCTCTGCAAAGCCACAAGGGCCAGCCTGAAAGCGGGATGGGGGGAGCTGGGCGGGCTGGGCTGGGGGTGGGGGCTGGCCTGGCTCCTCGGCTGAGGCTGCCTCTTTGGCACGGTGGAGCTTCTGATCGGCACGGAGTGCAAAGGGCAGCTGGGCTTGGCAGGGCGGCGGGGGGGGGGGGGTTCTGTCTCTGCCTGGAGGCCCCACCAAGGCCCAGGCCAGAGGGGTGCCTTTGCTTCTTTGCAGGTGGGAGAGAAAGAGCTTCCTTTGGGGGGGGGGAATGGGAGGAGGAGGAGGAGGAGGAGGGTGGCTGTGCCTGGAGGTGTTTTCCTGGCCCAGGCGGGAGGGAGGAAGTGTTGGGGAAGCCCCTGTCAAGGCCGGGTTTGTGTGTGTGTGTGTGGGGGGGGAGATTCCCTTTTTTGCAGCAGCACAGCAACAGAAGAGCGGAGGGGGGGGCTCTGCCTCTTCCTCAGGTGGAAGCACGTGGTCGGAATAAGGAGGCGGCAGAGACGGAAGCCCCGAGAAGGTCGCAGGAAACACGCACGCAGGTGCCACCACGGTCGCCCCGTGGGAGGAGGGAAGGCAGCCACCCGGCCCTAATGGGGAAACGGATACCCTGCTTGCATCCCACTCTCTCTCTGTCTCTCTCTCTCTCTCTCTGCTGCGGTGCACAAATGACCTTTAAAACAGCCACCCATCCCTCGTGGGGGGGGTTGCATCTCTTTTCCCCACACAGAGGGGAAGGCTGAGCCAAACAAACACACCCTGGAGACCGCCAGAGCCGTGGGAGCTTCCTGCTGCTGCTGCTGCTGGGGGTGGGGGGCTACATAGTCCCCACCGGGTGACAGCCAGGATGCTGGGAACCGGAGCAAAGCTTTTCCCCCTGGGTGGTGCGGGCCCCAGGGAGGGCAGTCCGGCCCCCTTTCTCTGGGCCCAGGGCTCCTTCCTGGCCAAGCGGGTGTGAATTACGCCCTCACCCGTGGGCTTAATTATGGCCTCCAGGTGGCAGGAAATGGGTCACCCCCTGCGCCAGGGTGGCAGCTGGCGGTGCCCGCCTGAGCCACACTCGGCACACACACCCCCGAGAGCTCCCCCCTGGGACCCTCCTCGCCTTTGCGTTCGCCTAGGTCGCCCCCCGAGGGGGTGGTGGTGGTGAAGGAAGTGAACCGGCCACCCCGGGGATCGAACCCCAGAGAGTGCCCTGGCCACAAGCCTGGTACTACTTCTTCTCTGAGCTCAGAGAAAAAAGGCCGCCCACTTTTCCGGTTTGACCACCGCAAGTCTGGATGAGAGGGCCAGGCGGGCTGGGTTCCTTTCCCCAGCTCCGCCGTGGCCTCATGGGCACAGCCACATGCCACCCTCTTGCCCCGGTTATTACATTTACTATTGTTGTTGTTGTTGTTGTTCTCCTGGCTTCCTGCTTCTCCCTTCCAGGAAACTGGCCCATTTTAAGAACCAGGCTCCCTTTTGGCTCTTGTTTTCCAAACACCCAACCTGACACAACAGCACAAAGGAGGGACTTCGCAGGGAGGAGGGAAGCGGTGTCATCTGCAACACACACACACACACACACACACACACGGAGAGAAACAAGTACGCACGCACACCACACACAGACAGGCGCTTGCATGCAGCCCGATCCAGAGGCCACCTTCCAAGCCGTGGGTGTCAGCCGAGGGGAAGCAGTGCCCGCACTGGGAGGCACTGGTTTTGGGGAGAAGAGACGAGGGCGAACCGGCTGTTCTGAGAACACCACGCAGGCACAATGCTCACTCGTGAAGTATCCAATATCCCCCCCCCCGCACAGCCCCATCTCCAAGGCCCCCTGCCAGAATTGCACCCTTCTCCCCCCACCCCACCCCACCCCCCCAGCAGAAAAATGGAGCCGTCGTTTCACTTCAGAGGCCGGGACAAGCTTCCATGAAGCCCCCCCCCTCCGTTAAGCGCTGACAGGGAGGGGAAATGGCCCCCTAGCTTGCTTGGGGTGGGGGGGGGGAGAGGCTCCGAATGGCTCCAGGGGAACCACAGGCGTGGGCACCCACCGTGCCTGGACCGAACTCCGATCTGCACAGAATCCAGAGCCAGGAGGGGAACGGAGGACACGGAGTGCGGCCAGCCGTGTTCTCACTCATGGGGCCCCATTTATCAACTTTCCTCTCTTTCTTCTTGTTCTCCTCTTCCCCCCCCCCCTCGCTTGGCCGCCCTGTGCCTGCTCAGGTTCTCGGTGTTCCTGCCCCAGAACACCCTCTTCCCCCCCACCTCCAGGAGAGCAGCACAACTTGGGGCTTGTGCTCACCTGACCCACGGCCAGGTCGGAGGCAGCAGGTGGCATGCGCAGCTACGGGACACAGAAGGGGCGTTGGGCTGTGGGGCAGAGGGGGGGGCTTTTTAGGCCACGCCAGGGTTCTCCTGAACCACAGCCGGTGGAGACGGACTGTGGGTTATTTAAAGCAGCGGAACAAACCTCTCCCCAAACACGAGCCTTGTAACGGCAGAACAACACAACCGCTCGGCCACACCGCCGCCTGCAAAGACAGTTCATTCTGTCCTAGAATTGGGAGGGAAAACAGAGTCACGGGCTTTTCCAAAACAAGGCCCAGGGGGAAAGCCGCCAGCAGGCCCGGGAAGGCTGGAGGAGGGACGGAGGGAGGGAGGGAGGAGGGCCCTCGGAAAACAGCAAAGGCTTCCAGAATTGTTCCGCCTGGAACAACCCTCCACGTTTCCAAGGGCAATATTTTCATTCCAACACGCACACACACACACACACATACGCACACACGCATACACACAGAGAGAGTGCCCTTTTTGTTGTTGCAGGATTATGGGAGATGGCCTGCCTTCTTTAAAAAAATAAAAAACACTTGCAAATGTTAAGTCTTTCCACTCCCACGATGTTTCCAGGACGATTTGGGCTACGTTTCTTCGGAAGGGGGGGAGAGGAGGGCCAGAACACAAGGGTGGGCCCTGAGCTTGGAGGAGGCACTGGTGTCCCCGCACCTGGCAAAAGGAGCAGGTGATGGCCCGCCAGCCAAGCAGCAGCAGCAGCAGCAGGAGGAGGAGGGGATGCAGGAGAAACTGGAGATGGTGAAGCTCAGGGGTCTGAAATTATCTCACTGCCACCCCAGACGGCAGGGGGTGGGAAGAGTTAACAGGAGAAAAGGTCAATGCACAGCCACAACAAGAACAACAACATCAGCAGCAGCAGCAGGAGCCCCCCCCCCAAGGGAAGGTAAACAGCGCAACCTCATAAAACAGCAAAAACACAGGCTCTCTCCTCTTTCCACAACACAACACAAAAAAGACATCCCTCTGTTTTGCTCTCGTGTATCCTTATACTGTACATTGTGTCGAGATTTAAAGGCCACCAAGATCACACCGCCCCGTGACTGGGAGCAAACACAGACCACAACAATTCTCTGGGCAAACTGGAAACTGCAACAATTCCACACACACACACACACACAAAAGTCAATGTTTACATTGAATGTAACAAGCCACCACAAGAGATGCACGGGGGGTGGGGTGGGGTGGGGGGATGTGTCCCTGGGGTTGCAACCTCCGAGGGAAAGCTGCCCCCCCCCCAAAAAAATGCCAAGGGAGGTGGGCTGCAACCCTTGCCCAGGTGAACTGTCATCATCCCCCCACCTTCCCCCACATTGTAATTTTACCCTGTTCCTCGGTTGGGTATCCCAGCCCTTCCTCCAAAAGGTGGACTGTAAGCGCCTTGTAGGCAGGGACCTTTTGTCTTGCAATGAACGACAACCTCCCCCCCCACACACACATATAAGGTTTATAATAAGCCTTGAGGACACTGTGGCCTGTGAAGGAGGGGCTGGGAAGACCGAAGGCCAGGGGCAACCCAGGGTTCCTCCAGACACTTCCTAGAAGTTAGATCCAAAGGCGTGTGCTCTGCTCACCACCCGCGTGTGTGTGCGCGCGCGTATCCCTCTCTACCTGGAAGGCCACCCGAGGCCAAGGAGTTGGAAGGTCATCCCAGGACAAGAAAGGCTCAAGGCGTCTCTCTTCTGGCCGTTCCCCACACAGGGCGGGTCCCCTTGCTCTGGTCCTCTGTCAGCAGCAGCAGCAGCAGCATCTGCAGAGTTGGAAAAATATGTTTTCGTAAACATACACACAGGCACTTTGGGATGGCTTTTTCAAATGCTGCAAATGTCAAAAGCGACCTCTAGGCACGTGCAGAGGGCAGGCCACCCATCGTCTGGAGATAATAAAAGTGCCAGCAGTAACTGCCCTGTCTGGAGAGCAGGGGAGGGGGAGTCAAAGGGGTGGGGGTTTAAAGCCAGGGGGGGAGGGAGGCACCTATTTTTGGGAGAGAGCCCCCCCCCCGATTCCCCCTCCTCTAGGAAACCAAGTCAAATCCCTTGAAATCCTCTTTTGGGGTGGGGGGTGGGGGAAGCAATCCAGCCCCTCCGCCCTAAATATAAACTCAGCTAAAAGTAACCCAAAGTGGATCAAGGCCACTTCTATCCCTGACACTGCCTTTTATCTGCTTCAAAAGTACGGCCGTTTTTGCTTCACACGCACACAGAGACACACACACACACCCTGTAAAAACAGACCTCAAAAATAAATAAAAGGGAGAGACTGGGGCCAAAAACAGTGTGTCTCAAAGAAAGCGGCTTTAAAGCTGAGTCGGGCGGGTGGTGTGTGTGGGGGGGCTTTTAGCCGTCTGGGGAAGGAGCCGCGCAGGTGGGCCTAGAGATTAACCCAAAAAGGGCATGAAATGCAGAGATCCAGCCTGCCTCCCCCTCCCCCCCCCGCAAGCCCTCCTCCGGAAGGGGCCCTTATCTTGGCGACTCTTCAGAAAGGCCTGGGTTTTGGGAGGGGGAGAGGCAAAGAGAGAGAGAGAGACCCTCGCAACCCCCCCCCAAAAAAGGTGGTTCTTGACCTCTGCAAAAGAGAAGAAGCAGCCGTACAGACAATGCCACCGCCTGGGATTTGGGATCTTGGTGGGTTCTTGTTCTGGGGCAATCAGCCCCCCCTGAGCTGCGGTGCATGCAAATAAATCCAGAAAATGAAAAGACCCAGTTTCGTTTTGTTTGTTTGTTTTGTTTGCAGGATCGGAGGATTATGGAGAATGAGATGGGGGGGGGGGCTTGTTCTTTGCGATGCCCAAGAGGGGCATGGGCCTCCTTGGGGGAGGGGGGTCCCTCTGGAGACGCCCTTCCCCTTGCTTTTTTTGGAGTGAAGGGTTACTGGTAGAAATTCCACAGGACCAACCTTTGGAAGCTGGGCAAGGGAGAGGCCGGGCTGAGTCAGGCCGTGCTTGTGGCCGCAGTTCACCCCAGAGGATGAATTATGCAAAGAATATGCAAACCTGTTTAACTTGAGGAGAAGGGCCACCAGGCTGTTTTTCCTTTCCAAAAACATGCGCAATCCTCACCCTCGTTGTTTAGAAAGGAGGAAAACAATCGAGGCAGCCCTGGACCGCCCAGGCAACCCTCCTTTCCAGCTTGCTATAAATATAAGCCACGAGGCAGTGTAGTCCACTGGGTGGGGCAAAGCCCCTCCCTCCCCCATGAACTCACACAACATCTCTACATGGCAGAGACGTGTTGTGTTTCAGTCACCGATGGACAAGTTCCCTATTTCTGCCTCAGATTTAAGAAATGAAACTTTTTTCCAACTTGGTCTCATCACACACACACACACACACACCCCGGGGAATTGCAACTCAGAAGAACGGCCGGGCTCCAGCAGGACTGGTGCCCTCCCGGTAGATGCTTATAACTACCACAGACGACGCTTGTAAACAGATCCGCAGCGCCTGAGCCCAGTTGCAACGGCAGCGTGCTTTGCCTCCAGTGAAAGGAGGAGGGCGCGGGGGTGGACCAACCGGGATGCCGTCCAGTGCGGGCACTGGGGATCTTAGGTGGCTGGCTGGCCGGCTGACAGCAGGTGGCTTGCCCGGCTGGGCCAGTCCTGGTGGCCTGTTCCCCTTGCCAAAAGGAGGTGGCAAAAGCGATCAGCCCCTCCGGTGGCACACGATACCGGATTTCCGGCTTGGCCAGGGCCACTGAGAGGCCAGGGAGCATGCAAGAAGACACACACCGTGTGGCACCAGAACAACAACAACAACAAAAAAGTGGGTTTTACAATTCCTGCCCGGGGGACTCCCACTCCCACGAGGGCCCAAAGGGAGAGGGCTGGCACTCTCTTTGACACACACACACACACACACACACACACACACACACACACACACACACACATGGTGGCGGGAGGCCTGGGCAGAACCCGCGGGTGCCTCAGGGCACAACCTGCAGCAGCCCCTCTTTCTCCCCCCCCCCGCCCTCTTTTTGGGCCTGGGGGGGGGGGGAGGCAGTGTTTTTATCTCTTCTGGAAGGCTCAATGGGAGGACGTGAAGTCAGGCCCTGGGCTTGGCTGCCTCTTCAGACCCGCTGCCCCAGAAACCCTGCTTTCCTAAGGACGGCTGCTGGCAGGCCGCCTGGAAGCTGCGATTGGGGAGCGCGGATGGGGGCGGGGTGGGGTGGGGGAATCCCAAATTCCCCACTCTCTCTGCAGTGTGACAGGCACAGGGCGGTTCCCCCGGAGCTGCTATGGACAAACCCACTCATTTCAACCTCTGCAAGCAGTCGAAGTCCCTTGCCCTGAGTCAGCTTTGAGGTTTTCCTCGCTTGCCTTCTGTCTGGGGAAAAACTGGCCCACGGAGGAGGGGAGGCCCAGATCAACTCATCCCTCCCCCCCCAACCCCCAACCCCGGCCGGCGTTTCCCCACTCTTCCCGGGGAAGATCCCAGACGGCGGCTGGCTGAGCCCTTGGCCAGGGCAAAGGCTGACTCAGGGCGTCCTAGACACAGAGGGCAGAAGGAGCCAACCCCTCCCCCCCCAATCATCAGAAGCCGCTCTGAAATGCAGGCCAGCTCCAGCCACATGCATGGAAGTCATTTTAACGGGGAAACAGGTCCTGGGAAGGCCCCACACCCGCCAAGCACCAAGCGGGGACGGGATCTCCGGGCGAGGACCTTGGGAGCTTTCTCAGGGGAGGGGGCGGAGGCCCCAAATCTTTCCCGTGAGGAGAGAGACAGACCCAGAAACTCCTCTGCCTCCGTGGGAAAGTAGACCCCCCCCACGCACGCGCACACAGGCAGACATCAGCAGCCAGCCCGCCATCCCAGCCCGCCAGCAGGGCTGGAGGACTCCTCCTGCTGTAGACCCAGCCAGAGACGGCAGTCTCTGGGGCGCTCTTTCCTGTGCAGGGGCCTGGCACCCAGCCGGGCAGGTGGGAGTTGCCCTCCTGACTCAGCCTGGCCGGGAAGTGTTTACCAGGCTCTGCACCAGGTGAGCCAGGAGGGAGCCACGGAAGCTGTGAGCGAGCCAGGGACAGGTGGCGTCTCCTGAGCCCAGGAAAGATCGTGGGCACACGGGCACAGCTCCTGCTTGCAAGGAAGGGAGGGGGGAGGGGGACCCTGCAGGGCTTGAGAGGAAGACGTCTCTCTCTCTCTCTCACACTCACACACACACACACACACACACACACACACACACACACACACACACACACACACACACACACACACACACCATTACAAACAACCACCTGGAAAACCCTGGCGGCCCCACAAGCAGCAACAGGCCGGGACCAGCTGTGCTGAGGAGGACAGGAACCGGCAGGCAGGCAGGCAGGCGTCTGCAGAGACAGAAAGAGGGAGCCGATCCCTCTCATTATTAACTTTCCCACTCTCGTTAACTTTCCCACTCCGCAAGGGCTCCTCTTGCCTCCTCCACACTGCCGGCGGGAATCTAGATTTCCCTTCGCTCCCTACCGGGCTGGAAAACTGGAGAGGTGACTGCAGAGAGGGAGATTTGCCGGGTGGGGAGAACCCAGAATAAAACTCTTTCCACAGCAATGCCAGTGGAAGAATGTGAACCAACTGAAATACAATTTATATACATGCCAACTCTGAAAATACATACCCCCCCCACACACATGTAACCCCCCCTCCGCTCCCAGAAGCCTCGCATGTGCTGGAGAAAAGACAAAGTTCCAGCCTTTCTCCTTGACAAGCTGGCTTTCTAAGTTCAGGGAGTAATGGGTTCCCTCTGATGCAGGGAGAGGAGGAGACGAAGTGTCAAGCAATCTTGGCTGTGAGCCCCTGACAGGGCCCTCCCTTCCCTTCCCCTCCCCTCCCCACGTGGTGCATTTTGCACAGCCGACGGGGAGCATGAATATATTCCCCGAAAGGAAAGCCCACGCCATCGCTGAGGGAGCTGACGACAAACGTTCCCCCTTCCTATGTGGGGGCCCTGCCTCCTTCTCCTTCCAGGGGAGGAGTTTCACAACCCGCTGTCGCCCACAGGGGCCTGGAATGAGGATCCTGCTTTACTGGATAGCTCAGCAACCCACCCTCTCTGCTCAGGGGAGGCCCCAGTTCTGAGGGACCAGCACATCTCCAGCCAGGCCACGGGGGAACCCAGGAACAGGAGGTGGCTTGCTGGCGGTGGCCCAAATGGCATTGGCAGCTGCCAGGCAACAGTCTGCTTGCCACCTCCATCCCATCCTGCCCCTAACCCCCCCCCACCCCCCCCTAAGGAAAGGGGTGGAACGCGGCCCATCCCTGGCAGGGCCACCTCTGACCCCTGCCCTGCCCCCCCATCCGCAGGGGACCCTGTTATTCCGCCAGCAGCCCCAGCAGCACGGGAAACACCCTCCCTGCCCACCTGCCCCTGGTTGACGTCAGGGGAGCCTCCCTGAGAACAACTCGGACGTCAGGCTCGGCCTTCCCTCCCTCACACGCAGGCCCCGGGGTCAGATCAACATGGCCCCAAGGCCCTTGGGACCACAGCCGCTGGGAATCCCAGAGCTGCCCTGCTCCGCCGGCCCTGATTGGTAGAACCCATCTGGCGAGGGTCAGTGCTTCCGAAAGGCATCCAAGGAGGCAGGGATGACGCCGTTCCCAGAGAGAGCAGCCCCCCCCCCCGGGGACAGACCGGTCGTCGTCACCTCTGGCCTGGCCCACTGACGCCCCCCCCCCGCTTCGTCACCACGACACAAGAGACTGGGCAGCTGTCCCAGCAGAGAGAGGCTCCGTGGGTGGGAGTGGGAAAGGGCCCTGGGACGCCACTCGCTCGCCTGACTGCCCTCCCCTTCGCCTCCGTTCCTTCCAGAGGCCAAAGAAGGTGGACCCACCCCCAACTCGACCCCTGCAACGGCTCAGAACCTGCCCCTAGAGAACCAGAGATGGCCGCTCCTTCCATAATACATCAACTCACCTTGAAAACCCTTGTGTGGGGGGGGGCACTCCGTGTCGGATGCAACATGCAAAGACAACCATCACCCGGTGTTTGGCCATCCATCTCCAGCCACTGGGCATGCAATTTCCACCGGCCACCTTCTTTCCTCCCTGCCCCTTCTGCAAAAGGAAAAAAAAACAAAGTTAAGAGGCTAGTCCTCATGCTTCATAAACAGAAGGTGGATTTCATCGGGGTGGGGGTGGGCAAGAGGAGGGAAGGTTTGCATGGAGCCAGTTGGACCCTTTTGCCCATGGCTCCCTTCCAGACCTGAGTTCCTAAGGTGGTTGTTTATTATTAGAGGGGGAAAATCAAAGAAAAACAAAAGAAAAGGCACAAAACACGTGGGCACCCGAAAGACTAACTTTCATATTTTAACATGTTTCGTGGACATGTTCACTTCTTCAGACATAGAGCTGCATATTTTATTATTATCATCATCATTATTATTATTATTCACTACTACTACTACGATTGTTGTCATTTGCAAAACCTAAGGAGGATGATTTATTGATATTTCATTTATAACTATTTTAAATTGTTTTAATTCTTTGATTGTAAGCCGCCCAGAGACCTTTGGGTAGTGGGCGGCATATAAGTTGGATAAATAAATAAATAAATAAATAAGTACCTATAAAGCAGGGTAGCCAAAAAAACCAATGGACTTTTTTTTCACAAGCAGATTCATTAGCATGACGGATTAAATGGGTTAAAATTCAATGTATTGACTGACC
Organism: Phrynocephalus vlangalii; assembly: GCA_037367305.1. Lineage (NCBI taxonomy): Eukaryota > Metazoa > Chordata > Lepidosauria > Squamata > Agamidae > Phrynocephalus > Phrynocephalus vlangalii. The sequence goes on along the minus strand of JAWVWN010002076.1, from coordinate 166,733 downwards.
CCATCGTCCCCCCGCTGTCCTGGGGCTCCTGATCCGGCGGAACAAAGGTCCCCAGAGGGTGAGGGGTGTGTGTTTGTGGGGGGGGGCGCCCCCCCTCACTCCTCCCGCCTGAGGCCCCGCTTCCCGCCCTCGAAACAACGGTTTTTCGCGGCCCCGCTTGGGACACTTCCGGCCAGGCGCCGCTTGGGCCTCTCCGCTTTTCCCGCGCGGGGCGCCCAGCCAATGGCGAGCCCGGCTTGCTGGGTGACGTCATAAGACGCGACGGCGGAGGGACGCTCTCCGTCGCGCGCTCTCTCTCCCCCTGGGATTGGCTGCCTCCGGAAAGCGCGGGCCAGGCGGTGATTGGCCTCCCCCGGTACGCGGGCGGCGTAGCTTCTCCCCTCGCGAGCCGTTGCTGGCGCGAGGCTACGCCGCCGGCGTAAAGCTCCCCTGCGCCATTTGCGCAGCGCCTCCCTCGGCCTCAGGAGCGCCTGGCCTCGAGGGGGGGAAAAAGGGGCGGGGAGGGGGAAGGACTACAAGGCCTATTATCCCCCAAGTTTCCGTGTCGCCAAGGGCTCCTGCTTGGCCCAGGCCTACCTGGCAGGGACGTTGTGCCTGAAAAGGAGGAGGAGGAGGCAGGAGGCAGGAAGGGGGCAAAAACCAAAAGGCACAAAGAGAGAGAGAGAGAGAGAAACAGGTGAAGAGGAAATAATGAATAATGAATAAATAAAACAAACATAAACCAACAACCCCACCCGCCTCCACAGAAACCCCAAGTGATGAAGGGCTGCTGGAAATGGGCGCCAAAGGTAGAGGGTGCAGGTCGGGTTGGAGGCCCCACCAGAGGCAGAGATTTATTTATTTATCTATCTATCTATCTATCTATCTATCTATCTATCTATCTATCTATCTATCTATCTACAGTATCTCTCTTCCTTCCTAATCTATCTATCTATCTATCTATCTATCTATCTATCTATCTATCTATCTATTTATTGAAGCCTATCTACCGCGCCGTCTTTTCGAAAGAACTCCGGGCGGTTCACATCAATTACAGAAAGAGCAAAACAATTAAATAGAGCAAATATAGATGGGAGCTGTTGTTCAGCACTCGGGGATTGGCACCTCCTCACACACACACACACACACACACACACACAAATCTGACCCCCCCACACACAAATCTGACCCCCCCCCACACACACACACCTCTGACCCTCCTGCATTAGAGAGAGGGAGATGAGGAGTCCCAGCACTGAGGTGCCTCGTCTTGCCCTTTTTTGGGGGGGGGGTTGGGGGGGGGTTGGTGCTGCATCTCCAGATCCTACTTGAAATGCAGCCGGGATTTAGTGGCTTCCTGTGGGGTTCCTGTACCAGAATATTTGGGGTTCTAGCTGATCCTCTTTTTTTTGTCTTTGTTTTAGTTGAAGTGGACAAAGCATTCTGGGCTCTTAACGCGAACAAAACCTGGAGGTCAAGAGACCCGGGGGGGTTTCGGCAGCAGCACCGTGGTTTCCATCCCCACCTCACAGGAGGAGGACTCTGGCATCAAAAAAAAAGGTAGTTGATTTTGAAGAGAATCCATCTTTGTGCCTGTGGATGTAGACATCTTTATTTAAACGTTAAAAGACGGGGGCTTGTTTTGGTTCCCAACTCTGAGATTATAATTGCTCTCGTGATTTGCTGATACTATGTATCCCCCAACCCATATCACTTTTTTACAAAATTATTTGGCATAATAGGGAATGAATGAGGAAAAGAAAAAAAAATTAATGGAGCAATGTCATCAAATGAGGAAGAGCAGGGAGAACCTGCTTGGCAGGTAGAGTTTCTGAACGGAGCTTTGAAAGAAAAAAGACGTTTAGGTCAGCTGGCGAGGGCCAGTCCTGTCAGTGGCTGGGTCCTGCCACCATGCTGGGCACCCCAGGAAATGTACGGTCCTGGATCTGGTCCCTCTCAGTCCACGGCACGCTGGCCCTTTTTTCTCACTCACACGTGTTTCTCACGTGGTGTCAAGTCAGAAGGCTTTTCTGCTGGCTGGTCAGCCCTGGGTGAGTCACGGGGGGGCCTGCCCTGCCCAGCCGGCCTCGGAGTTCCCAGGCTCTCTCTAGGGCCAGGTTTTGTAAACAGGCACCACGGGCCATTCCTGGAGGGCAGTCATGGGTTTAATTAGGGAGGGAGAGGCTGAGACAGGTGCTTATCACCTGCAGTTGAGAAGGCATGGATGGGTAAAAGCGCCCACAGGCCTCGTCTCCCCCCCCCCTCCGCCCTGAAGCTCTTGCCTTTGCAGAGAGGAGGGGGGGCAGAGAGAGAGGAGGGGGGGCGAGGATTGCCTAGGACCCGTTTCTCCGTTCTGTGCCAGGAGTGCCACCCATGAAAACACGGCCCAGGGGGAGGCTCCTTTCTCGCAGGGAGCTGACCCTGGAACCCAAAGCCAAGCCAAGGCCGTTTCCAACATGCAGCTGGTGATTAATCCCCTGGCTCTTCGTTGTAAACAGAGTGTGAAGTCCCCCTCCTTCCTCTCCTGGCTTTGGGGAAACACACTGTCTCTACCTGGGAAATTATGCCAAGCCTGGCAGGAGGAGGCCGTGGGTGCCAGTCATGATCTAGGCAGGGCTTTGCAACTCATCTTTACATAATAAGCCGTGGTCCCTGACTCGCTGCCTGGAGGAGATGTTTGGGGGATGATGGCAGGCATCCCCCGAGGGCAGGTCCTGAAGGGATTGGTGTCATCCTAGGACCACATATGTGTCAGGGCATGAGGAAGAGCGGCTGAAAAACTAGTCCCTGGGCATATTTTTCATAGCAGTAGCAGCAGCAGCATCAGAGATCCTGAGGGATCACGGAGGAACAGGCTGTTTCCCCACCCCACCCCAGGAGTTTATTTTACCCAACATTTGCAAATGTCTTTAGGCACCGTGTAGAGAGAAGGAACTGGAGGTGTTAAACAGTCTGACGGGACACCAGTGCCCTTCCCCCCCCCACCTGTAAATAAAACAAAAGCAGCTGACGGAGCAGTGAGGGCCACCCCCCCCACCCCGTGTGAAGGGCCTGAGAGCCTTCTCTGCCCTCCAACTGTCCCGGGGCAGCAGAGAGGGTGCCAGGGGACAGGCCTCTTCCCTGCCCCCGACTCCCCTGACTCCCAAGGCTTTTGCTTTTGCAGGCCTGGTCCTGAGCAGGAAGGGCAGGTTTTGAGGAACAGTTCCCGGCTGAGCCTTCTTTCGTTTTTCACTTCTGTTTACGAAACACCCAAATAAAGCTTTTGTAGATGTTACACAAACAGGTTGAATAAACACAAGCGGATTGTATAGCAACAAGAAGAGCAGCAGCAGCAGCCGCCCCACGGAGGGAGGGCTTCAGGTTCACCCTTGGGCCCTGAAGGAGGCACAGGCTGCAGGGCTGGCAGGGTATCCGTTTCCTCCCCCCCCCCATGAAAATGCCCCACAGATGGTTTGGCGGTGGGGAGAAGCCACTGATCCTAGCCAAGTAGTTCTGCTGTATCGGTTGGGTTTCTATTCCCGTGGCTGCAGTCTGTCCTGGTGGTTCAGGATGAGGAACACCTCCCTTGGGACCGTCCGCCTTGCGTGGCAGCGGTGGCAGATCCGTAGAGCTTTCGGCTGAGAGGCCCTTGGCCAGGCCTTCCTGATGTAGATAAAGCAGAGGCTCTGTCATTGAGTGGCAGCCCAGTCCGTCTGTCCGCCGGCCCGCCCGCCTGGGCCAGAGCTGGCAGTGAGTGAGACTGAGTCAGCGCCACCTTTTCTCTCCTCCTCCTCCTCCTCCCCAGACGTGTCTGCCTTCAGGACGGGAAGCCATCCAAAGGCCAGCGGCGTCCTTGAAGCCAGGGCCGACTAGCCGGCTGGCTGAGGGAGGAGGTGATGAGCCCCCATGCACGCACGCACGCACGGCTCTCCCAGCCCGGCTGCCCACTCTGACGGCCTGGGCCTGAGTCAGTGGCCGTGCGTCTAGCCGACTCAGGGTTACCCTTGGCAGCTAGGGCGGGCTGGCTGGCTGGCTGGTTGGCATGGCCTGAGAGAGGGATTCCCCCCCCCCCCCACGCCCACACATGCATGCACGCCTGTGGCCACGGACAGCTCCTGGGCACACACAGAGCTCCCCCCCCCTGGCCAGGCCAGGCCTCTGCTGACCCCAGCGCTGGAGCAGACGGGGTGCTGGAGGGGGGAAGGGGGTGCCGGCCCTGGGCGTGCGGCTACAGAACTGAGTCGGAAAAACCCCTGCAGAATTCCCAGGTTTTGTATATTTTTTAAAAAATCTCACCACCTCCTCCTCCTCAGTCTGTGACTGGGGGCCCCCTCCCTTCCTCAGCTGATGGAGCTGAGCTAGGCTCCTTGGTTAACCCCTGGCAGGCGGCTTGCCTGGAAGCTTGGCATGCTCTCCCAGCCCCCAGCCCCCAACCACAGCAGCTGGGCAGCCTTTAGGCCCTCCTCGGAGGAGGCTTTGCTGGGACCCCAGCCAGATCCTCTTAATTGCAGCTTCCCTCTGTCTGTGAGCCAGAGAGACGGGGGTGGTGGTGGTGCCTCCCTTGCACCAGGTCCTCTGAGGAGGCTGGAGAGAGAGGGGGGGGGCTCACCACCACCACCACCATCCCCTCACCCTAACCCACCACCTCCTCCTCCTCCTGCCTCTGACATGCTGGGCTCCAGGCCACCCTCCTGCCTCTTCCAGACTTGGCTGGAGAAGACAGAGGAGGAGGGACCCAGACGTCCGACTGTCTGTCTACCGAGAGGAGGGTGGCTCACGCCATTTCGTTGCCTGCCGCTGGGACCTCAGCCAGGAGGCCCACAGGCAGGCAGGCAGGCAGGCGTGGTTGGCTTAGTTAGTAGTCCATGGGGAGGGGAGGGGAGGGGAGTCTGCCGTGACCGAGGTGGGAGAGAGCAGAGGCTGGACACACACACACACACACCCTCCGCCTGCAAACCTCACTTCTCCTTTGGCTTCATCCCTCACATGGGGAGGTGGTCGGAACACACGTGTTAAATTGGCGGTTGTAGCTTGCTGTGGTCCTGCTTAGGTTTGTGTGTGTGTGTGTGTGTGTGGTATTTGTTTGATCCTTATTAGTGTTTGTATCACCCCTGCTGCTAGCTTTGATATTATCTTTTAATTATTCAAGCCGCCTTGAATAATTAAAAGGCAGGGTAAAAATAAATAAATAAGTAAATAGCCAAGCAGATCATGGTACCTTTCAGATGCCACAAGGAACTGTGTTTCAAACAACTCCTCCCCCAACACACACTCACACACACACACACACACACACACACACACACACCAAAAGTTCTGTGCACAAGGGTCCTCCTAGGCAGACCTCAGACAGGGATGGCCATTTACATGGACCCTGGTTTGCCATGGGTGGTTTGGAGGCATGACATCTGCTTTTAACGAGATCCAGGGAGGCTACAGTAAATATGTCTTTTGTTGATTCTTGGCTGTAAAGATCCCTCAGTAAAAGCTGAATCAGGATCTGAAGGGGCAGGGACGATTCTGTGACCATGGGGTGTGGAAAAAAGAGAAAGAGAGAGGTGGTGGTGGGGGGCTGTGGGCCTTTTTTTTTTAACTCTTTGGTGAAGCCAGATGTGAAGAGAGGCAGGGGCTGAAGGGCCAGCCAGACCCCCCCCCACGAAACCTCCCACCACAACGGACGCAACCCCCCTCCGTGCCTTTTCCGACCAGCCTTTTTTTTGGGGGGGGGGACCTGTGGCCTTGCTGGCTCCTTCTTTGCCCGGGAGGGACCCACAGGTGCCAGATCCTGTGAAAGCCAGCCTCTTGCCCTGCCCCCCCCACCTCCCGGGGGGCACAAAACTGGCCTTGTCAGCTGGCCAGTCGAGCTAGGCCGAAGCCCAGCAGCCGGCTGAGTCAGCCGTTGACCAGGAGTGCAGGAACGTTCCCGTGGACCTGGGTGGCCATGTGGGCAGCCACCGCCTGGCCCCCGTTGTGCTGCGAAGGTCGCCCTCCCGTCCCTCCCCACATCAGAGGCCCAGGGACGGTCAGGGTGTGAACAGGAACCCGGCCGTGCCCTGCGGAGTCAAGGTGCCTAGAAACCAACAGCCAAGGGTAGCTTGAAATGAAAGCTAGCCGCCCTTTCAAAATGGGAGCGACGCTGTCGCATCCCCTCCGTTAATTCTTCACTTTATCTGCGTAAACAGACCTGTGAGTCAAAGCAGTGGTTCCAGTCGTTCTGCCGCTGATTTCAGATGATGCCTGCACAGAGGAGGTTTCTACACCACCACCACCACCCCCAAGAAGGAAACCCCTTCCGAGTGCATCCTATGGGCCGCCGTCTGCTTTTCGATCGATCCCGTTTGTTCTAAGCCTTTCGTAAAGCCACTAAGAAACAAACACGAACAGGAAGGTTACAGAACTTTTTGGATCGTTTCTTATCAGCGGTGCACCTAATTAAATTCTGTAGAAGCAGTCAGCCTGAATCATTGCCTTTTCTTCGTTTTCAAGAAATGCAACATAAAAATCACTTCTCCATCAGATTAGTTCCTCAAGCATTTTTTTAATCGCTCATTAGCTTCATCCTGTCCCTGATTCCTAAGATAAAATCATAATCGGAGTAATTAAAAGAGAGAGAGAGAAATATCCAGGCAAGGCCTTTTAAACCTCCTCCTGGCGTGCACCAGCGCAATCATCTCTGATCCGGTACATTAATTTGATGGATTCAGTCGAAGTACAGCCGTGGCTGGGGGGAAAAAACAACAACAACAACGAGAAAGGCCCCATGGAGTTCAGGCCCAGGGCGTGGGGTTGGAAGGTCTCAAGTCTTGCTGCCACTCGGAAGGAGGAACTTTTCTTTCCGACAAAAGGGCCACCAGATTCCGTTCTGAAACAGAGATTGAAAGCGGACACAGGACCGGTTTTGTGCCCCAAAATGTTCACGCATGGCGCCATTCTCGCCCTTCCTGGAGCAAAGAGCAACCCAACAAGGAACTACACCCCTTTCCCATCGACGAGGGGGTTCGCTGTCGCCAATTCCTTCGAGGCCGGTTTTTCTCCACTTGACTTCTGGGGTGAATTTCTTGCAAAGCGTATCACGTCCTCGCCTGAAGATTCCACCCGACTCCTCTTGGCTTTAATTGGCTGTCGGTTGCAACGGGAGCCCAGCCGTTCTTGGGATGGCCGTCCGGCCTCCACCCTACCCCCATCTTTATTTCCCCCCTCCCCCGGGGCTTCCCGCCTCACTTAAACCACTTGCTCAGCTCGGGCAGAGTCTGGTAGGTGACGGGCCCTTGTCGCAAGGCTCGGCACGCTTTGCAAAACTGGTAGCCCCAAGACTTGTAGTTGACCGACCTGTAGCGGGCGCGCCACTGGAAGTAGCTCTCGTAGCGCGTGGCGTTCCGGTCCAGTTCCCGCAGGAAGGCGGCCAGCTCCCGTGGGCTGGGGAAGTCGTCCACGTGGATGAAGGAGCCCGGGGGCAGGTGGCTCTCGTAGTTCTCCCGCGAGGGCCCCAGGACGACGGGCACGGCTCCGGAGAGGAAGGCGTTCCTCCAGACCTTCTCCGAGATGTAGTCCTCGTGCTGGGAGTTCTCGAAGGCCAGGTAGAACTTGTACTGGGAGAGCGTGGAGAGGAGGCGGCTCCCCGGGAGGGGCAGGTGCCCCCGCCCGTACACGTCCACCGGCAGGTGCTTCCGCAGCTCCTCGTAGTACTTCACCCGGGGCTGGACGTACTGGGGCTTCCAGTTGCTCACCACCCAGGCCACCAGCTTGGACTTGCGGGGGACGGCGACCTCCTGCGGGTGGTCCAGGGCCTCCAGCCACCCGTAGGGGGCGTAGATGTCCGAGTCCCTCCGGTAGGACATGGAGAGGTTGAAGAGGTGGTCCATGAAGGCCGGGACAGGGTGCTTGCTGGGAGGCTCGGGGCTGTACCAGATCCAGCGCTGGAGGGGCGGCCGGGGCTCCTGAGGGAGCTTCCGGGGGTCCAGGTAGACGTCGTAGTGGTGCACCAGGAGGGCGTCGGCCTTGGGGTACCAGCGGCGGTCGGCCGTGAAGTGGCAGTTGGGGACGCCCAGGACCTCGAAGCAGTCCTCCAGGGCCACGTGGATGCCGTACGGCCAGGTCCACAGCAGGATCGTCAGGTTGGAGGAGGAAGAGGAAGAGGAGGAGGAGGAGGAGGAGACCTCGGAGGAGCCAGGGAGGCCGACGAGGGTGGAAGCAGAGTCCGGAGGGCCCGGCCTGGAGAGGCGCTGGACGTAGGTGAAGATGGTGGCCCCCAGCACCACCTGGACCAGGAGGAGGGCCAGGAGCTTCCGGCCGCCTAGGCCTCTTCTCCCCTCGGCTGGGGGGTCCATGGGGCAAGCCGGGGGGGGGGAGGGAGGGCGGAAGAGATGGGGGGGAAGAGAAGGCAGAGCAGGGGCAGGTGGCACCTGTGCCTCCGAGACCAGGAAGTCGACTGGCAAGGAGGAAGCGACGACGACAAACACCGTCCTTGTCGTCTTGTTCGTTGGGGATTAACCAGGCAGCCAGCCCCAATGAAGGCGGGCGGGAGGGAGGGAGGGAGGGGCTGCCCCAGGAAGATGGAGGCTCACCCCAGGCCTCCTGCCTCCGCCCCACCCCCCACACACACACCCCGTCCCCTTTTGTTTCCGCTGCTCCTTTTCACACAGGGTGATGCTTTTGATGCCTTTATGACTCACCACCGTTGCCTGTCCCTGAGCACCGATAACTGAATAATGAATCCCCGGACACAGGGGGGGCCCTAACTCTTCTTGCAAAGTCCAGCAGGGAGGTGGCCGGGGGGGGGGGGAGGCGCTCCAGCTGGAGGTCCAAGGCCACCTGGGGGTGGAGTGGGGGCTGGTGCCCTGGGAGGGTCAGGCCCGAGCCAAGGTCCTCCAGCTGGCCTGGGACGGCCTTGGGCCCACCCCCCCACCCCCCCTGGCTGCACCTGCCCTGAGAAGGGAGAGGGGATCGGCCCCTCCCCCTCCATCCTCCTCCCAGGAAGGGTCCCAACCTTGCCTTGGCGGGTCTGATCTCCCTTTTTCTTCCCGTCCCTCTTTGGTTTCCTTTCTCTCCCCCTCCTTCAAGGAAGCCACCTCCAAATAAATCCGCTCATGCCGCATCCACCCGGCGCTCCACCCACCCAACCCTACCCTGGAGCCGGTTGGCCCAGTGCCCGGCTGCCCTCCCCAGGGGTGGGTGGGTGTCTGGGGGTGGGGCTGCCCTCCCCAGCACAAGGGGTCTCCTGTTTGTTTTGGAACATGCGAAGGAGACCGTCCTGCCCCCCCCCCCTCTGGGTCCACAGCTCAAACCAGGAGGTGCACCCTCCTCTGGGCTAAACGCACGGGTGCCTGCAAGGTGTGTGTGTGTGGGGGGGGGGTGGCTCCCAGGAGAGGCATGGGTCCCCAGCCCTAGAGAGGACCTGGGCAAAAGCCAAGAGGAAATGGGGATAAAGGCAAAAGCAGTCAGCTTGGGGGGGGGGGTTTGCAGGTGGCTCCTGCGGGACAGGCAGCCCCCTCGCCCCCCCCAGCCACTAAATGTGGCTGAGCACAATAGACAGGCGCAGGAGGCAGGCAGGTGCCGGGAGGGGGTGTGTGTCGCTTTGGGAGTTTCGGTCCCAAACTTTGGAAGCGGGGCTGCTGGCAAGCAAAAGGGCCCCTGGGTTGAGTCCCAGAGGAACCGCTTGCCAGAGGCCGCCCCCTCCTCCTCTCCCTTTTGCCCGGCCCCGCATGGCCTCTTCGGTGCCAGGTGGCCGCCTGCCTTTCCTGGCCTCCAAGGAGAGCACAGGCTGCTGCTCCTGCTCCTCCACCCCATTCCCCCCCCCACCCCGGTCATTGGCGGTGGCGGGGGGGGGGATCCCGTTATAGCTCGAGAGGACCTAAAAATAGCTCCTGCAGCAGCAGCAGGAGGAGGAGGAGGAACAAGGGCCCCGGCTATTTTTAGGCCTTGCTGGGGGGCTGTGTACTTCGGCCCTGCTCTTGTTCCTGGGGGGGGGGGGGAGGCTGCGGTGGCCAGCTGGCAGGAGAGGCCAAAGCGTGTGTGCACGCACATGCACACACACACACTCCCTCTCCCACCCACCAGCCCCAGGCACCCGTGGCTCTTGGGACGGAGGAGCCCTGGAACCCTCCCAGTTGACCGGGAGCCTGTGGGACTGGGGGCGCGGGGGGGGGGGAGCCCCAGAGAGAGAGAGAGAGAGAGGTACCACCTCTGTTGCGGCTGAAAGACCCCAGGGCTGGATTTTCGGAGGGAGGGCCACTCTCCCCACGGAGCCTGGACAGCACCCAAAGGAGGGCACTTGGTCGATGCTCCACCCCCCCCCCCACACACACACCAGCACCACCACCACCACCACCAGCCCCGGAGAAGCAAAACCTTCCCAGCCGGCTCCTCGCGGCAAGTCCACGGAACGGCAGACACTCCAGGAAAAGTGGCTTTTTATTCGTCGTGTTAGGATTTCGCTTGTTATCGTCGTCGTTACTGTAATTACTCTTAAAACAGCAGTTCCACAACATATTAAAACACGGCGCAAGAAAACCAGTCCATGGCACGCGGGGAGAAGGAAGGCGGAAATACAGAGAAGAAGAGAAGAAATTAAAAAGTCAGGACAGACGACGGCGGCTCAAGCTCTTACGTTACAGACACCAATGTTTTGCTTTCCTAAAATACAGTCTTTACAAGCCCCGAATGGCTTTTGGCAAGAGGAGGATGTCAGAATTTGGCAAATAAGAAGGGACCGATCTGAGGGGGGGCTGGGGGGAGAGAGGCGTCCCCTCCCCTGCAGCAGCGACTGGAGGTTCTCATCAGAACAAAAAGGTCCAAGACAAGGCCTGGTTAATCTTGCAGAAATGGGGAGGGGTGGGAGGGGGGGTGTCATCCTTGGAAGGGACTCCTTGGAACACTTTTGGCAAATGGAGAGGAGCCCCCTTGGCCTCTGGGGGGGGGAGGGGAAGGGAGCCTGTGGGGGGGGACCTGTTTCCAAGAAGGGGCGGCGGTGGTGATGATGGTGAGGATGATGGTCCCCAGAGCCCTCGAGGAGGAGTCCAGCACTGTGGCCGGGGGGGTCACTGGCCTCTTTCTCCGCCTGAGGGCTGTCTTGGGATCCAGGGGGGGGGGAAGGCTCCCTGGATTTCCCCCCCTCCTCCGGGAAGGGGGCAGCAAGGGGTAGCTTGGGCCTCTCCTGCCCCCCCCCCCGCCCACCCACCTGAACAAGAGCTGGGCAGACACACACACCCCCGCCGGGGCTGTGAGCTGCTGGTGGCAGAGGGAGGGAGGCGGAGGGCCCCCACGTCCTGACCGGTCCATGGGGCGAGAGGGAGGAGGCCCCGGTCTGAGCTGCCTGCCCGCCCACCCACCTGGGGTGGGGGGGTGGGGGGCTCTGAGGAGTTTTTGGGGCTCCCTTGAGTGGGTGGCTGGGGACCCCCTGCTTTGGCACCTCTCCCTCTCTGGCCTCAGGGGCAGGGGTTTGTTTGGGAAGCAGCCGGTTTTGGGGGGGGGGCAGGCAGGCAGGCAGGGAACCTCCTCCAGCTCCCACCCCCCCCCGGGGGGGGGGCGGAAAGGAAGCCCCAGCCGCCCAGGGATGGCACCTCCTTTGGCTATTTGGCTGGCAGCAGCAGCAGCAGCATCCAAGAGGGGAGCCGGATCTGGGGCAGCCCCACAGAGGGTGTGGCCCCGGACCCAAACCTCCCAAAGCCTCACCTGCTGGCTGCAGCCCCCCCCCCCCCGCCCAGGCCGGTTCATCAAAGGAGCAATGGCCGAAGGGTGAGGCCCTCCAAGTGGCTGGGCAGGCCTTTTGCCCTCCAGAGGGACGGCCTGGGGGGGGGGGGAGAGGGACCTCCAGGGGAGGGGGCCGGAGGAGGACTAGATGGAGGGTCTGCCCAGCCCCCAGGACCCCCCCCCCAGGCAGGAGGAGACACGCTGGCCAGACCCCCCGGGCCCAGGCGGAGGAGGAAGAGGAGGAGGAGGAGGAGGAGGAAAGGGCACCTCGGCCCCACCTTTGCCTCTGGGCACGTAGGGCTGGTCTCCTATGGGGCTGGCGGCAGTGCAGAAGGTAACACGCATGCACACATGCCCCTCTGCCAGCCCTCCTCCTCCTCCACCCCCACCCCCTGAGTGGGCTGTGGGATCCTGAGCCCTGCCTGGGACCTGAGTTGGATCTGACATTCATCAGATGCCCAGGCGGGCTGGGGAGGGCTGGAAAGACCCACAGCATTACCTGGCCCTCCTCCCCGGCCCTCCCTCCCTCCCTCCCAGGCCCCTTGGGTGGCTTTAGGGCCTGGGTGGCTCAGTGTGGACGCCGTACAACCCCCCACCCCCACCCCCCACCCCCCATAAAGGCAACCCCAACCCCTTGGCACCTGACTGAGAAAGAGAGAGAGGCGGGAGGGGGGTGGGGGTGGAGGTGGGGGCTATAGGATGGTGCAGGGCTTTTTGTCCTTGAAGGGGTTTTCGGAGGCCGGCACCCCCACCAGCAGAGGGTCACTCCTGGCCTGCTGCTCACAGTAGTTCATGAGCTCCGAGGAGGCCTTGGAGACCTGGAGGGAGAGGGAGACCCGGGGGTGGGGGGTCAGCAGGGGAGCCTCATCCAAGGCCCCCTTGGCTGGCCCTCTTGGCCGCCGTCTCCCCCCCCCCGTCCCGTCCCCCGTCCCCCCAGCCCCTCACCTTGATCCTCTCCATCCCGGCTTCGATCCTCAGCTGCTCCACCAGCTTCCGGGCCTGAGCGATGTTGTTAGTGGCCGACATGTCGTGCCATCCGTTCCGGGTCCAGCCACTCTGGAAAGGGATCTGGGCAAGAGAGATTGGGGGGGGGGGGAGACAGAGGGGCCTGTGAGCACGTCTTTTGCACCTTTTCAGGCTGCCAAAGGGTCACCACAGCAGCGCCTTATTCCCCCCACCCCACCCCCCAGGAAGAAGCCTTAAAGGGACCCCCCCCCCCGCCCTCTGCCCACGGTGCCTGGCCACCCTCCAGGTTCAGCTCACCAACACACACACACCCCAAAGGAGCTCCAGGCTCGCCGGCCGGCCGGGCAGCCCAGCCCCCAAAGCAGCCGCCCCCCCCCCCCCGGAAAGCCAGCTGCTCCCTTGGTGGGCAAGTAGTGGGAGGATCAGGACCTCCCTCCCTCCCCCCTGCTTAAAAGGCCCTCGGCTCTTCCGGGCTGCCTCCCCCTCCCTCTCCCCCCCCATATCAAGATGGAGGCCCCTCCACCAGGTAACGCTCCTCAGCCCAGACGAGAGCCCCCCCACCCCACCCCACCCCACCCCCGTTGGCCTCCCACCCCCTGCCGGTGGGGCCAGGGGAGGCGGGTAGGGCTGGCGACCCCATGGAGGGGGGAGGCCCCGACTGCTGCGGCGGGGCCAGCTGTGTTTACGCCGTGGTGGGGTGGCTTGGTTCCTACTCCCGGCCGGCCGGCTGGGGCAACTGGCGGCCAGCTTTATCTTGCTTTTCCCACTGACCTCTTATCGCCTGGGCTGTTTTGGTTGCCACCCGCATCGCCAGGTGGGGGGGTGGGGGGTTATTAGAAGTGTGTGTGGGGGGGGGAGAGTCTAGGAAGCTTAGAAGCTTCCTAGAAGCAAGGGGCTCTTCTGGCCAGAGGCCCTCGGGCAGCCTCCATTTCCCCCCGGGTGGGGTGGGGTGGGGTGGGGTTGGGGGGAGAGGAAGCAGCGGTTCCCTCTCAGCTGCTCAGAGCTCCCTCCTTCCGGCGGGGGGGGGGACCTGCTCAGAAACACAGCGGGTGGGCCTTGGGGCAGGCGGGTCACCTCGTCCGTGTGGCATGTCGGCTCCTAGGGCAGGGGGCTCCCGTGGGTGTGTGGGTGTGTGTGTGTGGGGAGATCCCTCTTTCCTCTGGCGGCTGCAGCCACCCTGCCTCAGCCCCAGAGCCAGCCCACCCACCCCATCCCTTGGGGCAAGGGGTGGCCGTGCCCATGGCCCACCGTCTCCTTCCTCCTTCCTCCTCCTCCCTGTTCCCTTCCAGCAGCCAAGGTGGCTCCGGCATCGGCCCTTGCCCGCCCCCGGCCGGCCAAGGCGCGCTCCCCGCCCACGCTGACCATGGTGATGGAGGCCGTGCGGGTGCTGAACGAGCGGAAGGGGGCCTCGGCCGTGGCCATCCGGCGCTACATCCTCCACACCTACCCGGGGGTGGACCCCATCCGGCTCAAGTACTACCTGAAGGGGGCCTTGGCCAAAGGCCTGGAGAAGGGGCACCTGGTCCGGCCCCCCAACTCCTCGGCCCAGGGGGCCACCGGGAGATTCAAGGTGCGTGTGTGGGGGGGGAGCAGGCGGGCGGGCGGGCTGGGGGTGCTGCAAGGGACGCTGCCCATGGCTCCCGAGAGGCCCTGGCAAGCACCCGACAAGGGCTGAGAAACAGGGACCCCCCCCCCGACACCTCCCTGTCCAAGGAGGGGGAGGCAGGGCTTCTCTTCCCCCCACAACCACCACCACCACCACCCCTGTAGCAAAATGGGCCCCACAACCCCTTTCCCAGCCCCCAACTGGTGGGAGCTCAAGCCACTGTGCCCCCCCGCCCCCCGAGAGGTGGGTCCTGGCAGGTGAAGCCTCCCTCGGTTTTCCCACCAAAAACCCACCCGTGACCAGGGTTTCCCCCTTTTCCTATTAGGGGAAAGGGAACTTTTTTTGGGGGGGGGAGAAGGGCCTATATTGGGGGCAGCAGGGGGGGTCGGAAGAGTCTTGCTAATAATAAGCCCTCCTCCTCCTCCTTCTCCTGCCTTGGGTCCCCTCCAGCTGGGAGCCGAGAAGGCCAAGCCAGGCCGAGGGAAAAAGAAGGAAGCTGCCCTGGAAGGGGAGACGGAGCCCAGGGAGGAGGAGGAGCAGGAGGAGGAGGAGGAAGAGGAGGGGAAGGAGGGGGCACAGAAGAAGAAGAAGAAGACGGACAAAACGGCCAAGGCCAAGGCCCCGGCCGAGAAGGCAAGGAAGCCCAAAGCCAAGCTGGCCGCTGGAGGGGAGAAGAAGCAGAAGAAGAAGCCTCTGCCACCACCACCACCACCGCCGAGGGCAGGAGGTAAGGGCGAGGGTTCTGACGGACCCAATCCCAGGGGACAGGGAGGGGCCGGGTGGTGGGGGGGAAGCCCTTGGAGGGAACAGGTCCTCTGTGGGGCAGGCCTCCCCCCCCCCGCCGGCTCCCTGGGCCTCCTTCACTCCCCCCTCACCTCCTCGGCTTCTGCTCCCGGCAGGTCCTGGAGGGGAAGAGAAGAAGAAGAGGCCTCCCGGCAAGGACCCCAAGGCGGACGCTGGCAAGGTAAGCCCCCCACCCCACCCCACCCCCCACTCTCTCCCTCTCTGTGGGTCTCACCCTGCCTCTGGGGGGGATGGGGGTGGGGGTGGGGGTGGGCAGGCAGTGGGCCCAGAGCTCTGGGTGGGTGGGCCGGGGGCGCTGGGAGCCGCCCGGTGGCCACCTTGCCCCTGTCGTCTCCTCCTCCTTGCAGGGCCTTGCCCCGGCGGGGGTGAAGCCCCCGGGCCCCGCTGGCCCCCAAGGGAAAGCCGTCCTCCCCAAGGCCAAGGGCTCCCAAGGCCAAGGGCCGCCCCACAAGGCAGGGCCCAAGGCTGAGGCCACCGCCAAGCAGGCCGTCCCCAAGGCCAAGGGCAAGGCCGACCCCGGGAAGGGGCCTGCCCCTCTTGCCCCCCCAGCGGAGAGGGCCAAGGGGGCCACCGCAGGAGGAGGGGCGGCAGCCCAAGAAGGGGAAGCCAAAGGCAAGCCGCCCGGAGCTGCCAAGCCGGAGGCGAAGAAAGGAGGGGCCACCAAGGGCAAGGGAGCCACGGCCGAAGGCAAGCGGGCCACCAAGCCACCGGCCCAGAAGGAGCCCCCACCCCCCCACAAGGGCAAGGCCAAGAAGGCCGGGGGAGAGGCCCCCCAGGGCCAGTAGCCGCTCTCTCGCTTCTGCTGGGGCCCACGGGAGATCCTGCCGGAGCACCGGCCGATCCCCATGGGGGGGGCGTGCGTGCAGGGAGCAAGGCCACGTGGCCGGAGGGAGCGCAGCCTCCCCTCAAGGGGCGGAGGGGGGGGGCTCCTCCGAGCACCACCAGCCATGCTGCTTTTAATGCTGTTTTTAAATGTCTTGAATTCCAAATAAAGTCACTGTCGCATGAGCTAAGCACTTGGATCCCGGGGCGGGGGGGGGCAGGGTGGCACTCCAGCCAAGGCGCCCGCAAGGGTTAGGGCCAGGGAGCGTGCGCGCTCACACGTCCCTGAATGGAGGCTTCGGGGGATGACCTTTGCAAGGCCTGGAACCTGGACTTTCCATGCGGGGAGGAAAGAGCCACCTGCGCAAAAAGACAGAGAGATGCCTGCAGGGGTGGGGGGGGGGGCAGGGAGGATGAGGCAGGATCCTTTTGGCTGGAGGGATGAGGGATGGGCCCGTAAGGAGCTGCCCCCCCTTCCCTGGCCCAGGGCTCTCTCTCTCTCTCTCTCTCTCTCTCTCTCTCTCCTCTCTCAGCTTCTTCCCCAGGGCAGACCCACACCCAGGTGGGTGGGTGCGCTCACCCCTGCTCCTCTCTTCCCTACTCACCTGCCCGCCCTCCTTCCTGGCCTTTTGGGAACAGCCTGAGCCTGAAGCCAGACGGACGGGGCCAGAGAAGCGGAGAGGGTGAGGGTGAGGGTGTGTGTGTGTGTGTCTGTGTGTGTGTGAGAACGAGGGGCAGGGCCTTGCCTGCCGTGGCCCCTTCTGCCCAGAGAAGAGCTCCCTCCACCTGCCCTCCTGGGGTTCAGCTCCCCCTGGGAGCCACCCGGAGCCTTTGCCACCAACCATGTGCCACGGATACCCAGCCCTAACCCTTTAGCCTGGCCCTTCTCAGGTGAAGGCCCGCCGGCCGGCCAGCCAGCCAACCAGGGACACAAGGACAGACACACAGAGACGGACACACAGACACACACCCCGCACACGGCTCAGCCTCCCTTCTTGAGGGACACCCCAGCAGCGCCCAGGGTCCAGCAGCCCAGTCCCTGGATCTGGGGCCACGGTGGCCAAGAAGCCACAGGCTGTCCTGGCCAGAACCCAGGCAGGCAGCCCGTGGCCCCCCTCCTGACTACATCTCCCATCGGCCTTCCCCAGCAGGGCCAAACGCACGCTCCCACCCAGCACGGAGGAGGACGGGGGGGGGCTCCCCCACAGGTGCCCATAGTTGGCCCAGGAAGAAGGAGGAGGAGGAGACTGGCCGAGCCCCCAGAGCAGGCGAGAGAAACAACAACCACCACCACACACACACACATACACACACCCCGGGGGCTCTTGGAGAGAAGGAGACGACATTCCTTGCGTGCCGGAGATTCCTCCTCCACTGTCGGGGAGAAAGCATGAATCACCGTTTATTTACCCCACAGAGAGAGAGAGAGAGAGAGAGAGAGAGAAGCCCTCGAAATCAGGCCCTCTCCAGGTTTCTGTGTGGTTACAGAATTGGGCACGGCACACACACACCCCTGCCTTTTTTTAAAGAAGACAATGAAATGGTGGAAAAACGTGGGTGGTGGTGGTGGGGGGGGGGAGAGGGCAGTCGAAGGAAGGGTGCCCCCCCTTCCTCACACAAGGACTCAACCGGGTCAGCCTCTTGGCAGGCTGTTTTATGGCCCAGGGTGGTGGTGGCGGTGGCAGTGTGTGTGTATGTGTTGGGGTGGGGGGGGCGCTTCAGGGACTCCAGCCTCCACCCCCCCAACCCACCCCATGATGGGGTTCCTGGCAGGTAAAGCACTGGGGAAGAGCCCGGGGGGGGTAGAGGTGGAATTCCCCCCCCCCCGTGCTCTCAGCCCAACAAGCTGTCCCCCAATTTAACCAAGCCTGCAGGCTACTTCTGGCTAGCCCTAACCCTCCTCCCCCCCTTTTCCTTTCCCCTCCTCACCCCCCCCCCACAGGGAGGACCGTCCACACACACAACCCCCCCACCAGGGAAGAGACACGCCAGACTTGCAAGGCAAGGAGGAGGACTCGGACAGAAAAGACCCCTGCCTCCCCCCCGCCCCCAGTGCTCAGGTATTGTTCTTTACATCTTCCGTTCATGCTTTATCATGCTTTATCACCACCTCTGGAGTTATCTTTCTGCAAGCGCCCCCCCCCCAATTAAATGAATAAGAAAGCCAACTAGATGCAGACCGCCTGGCCTTCCTCACTAGCTCGGCTGTCTCCCTCCAAAGCCCTAATTAGAGGCCGGGGGCCAAGCGGCCCAGAGGGAAAGTAGCCACCCCACGGCTGAGTCCCGTCCGGGGCATCCCTCCCTCCCTCCCTCCGTCCTCTGGCAGGACCAGCGGGGAGGAGAGAAGAAGGGAGAGGCGTCAACCATCACTGGGGAAACCAAAGCCAGGCTTGGAAGAGCGTTATTTATAGCACGAGCCTATTTATAGCACAACCCACCCCACCCCTTTGGCCTACACACACATACACACAGAGAGAGAGAGAGGGAGGGAGGCTAGCTCGTGGCTCTTGCCACCCTCCCTCTGCCTCTCGTCTGGAGCAATGTCGGTCTTCTTCATGTGGTCCCGCCGGGCACAGCAGGGACACACGTGGCGACAGGAGGCAAGCTGGGAAACCAGCATCCCACCACACGCAGCCAGCTCACGTCCCTCAGGGCTAGGAAGCAGCCAGCCCCCCATCCCAACCTGCTTCCTTCCAACCTTCAACCAGCCCTTGCCTTGGGACCACCCCCCAGGCCACGGGCGGGTGGTGTCATTCCCCCCCTCCGCCCCCCCAAGGCCACTGAGCCCAGCCCCCTCCCTGCCTCCAGGCAGGGGGGTCCACCTGTTACAACCAAGCAGGATGCAGAAAGGGAATCTGTTCGGCCTGGGAGGGGGCTGGGAGCAGATCCGCACCCGAGGGGGCAGGAAGCTCCAGAATGCTTCCCCCCGCCACCCCCCCCCACACACGCACACACACCCATGCGGGGACGGCCAGAGACCAAAAGCCCGGCTGCTTTTCCCGCCGAGGAAGGGGAGGGACCGCCAGCTAGCAGCTTCCTCCCCCCCCCCACGCCCCCAGGGACGATCAAAGGGGTCGCCTGGGGAGCCCGAGGTTCCTTCTGCCGGAGAGAGGCAGGACGTTCCTGGGTGTGCTTGGAGCTCGGGCACGGGCCGTCCCGGGCGGGTCCCTCCGTGTGGTTTGTTTGCCCTGGAACAAGCGCCGGGGGGGGGGGGGGGGAGAGACAACAAGGTTCTCTGAGGCCACCGGCCGGCCGGCCTCTGAGGGCAGAGGGGGGCGGGCGTGGGAAGCTCTGCTACCACCAGCACCCTCCACCCACCCACGGGCTCCAGCCCAGGCCCTCCTCCTGCCAGGTCTTGGGGCGGCCGTCCCTATTTGCCCAAAGGCCACCGGCACTCTCCCGGGGTCCAGGTGCCTTTGGGCCTTGCAAGGACCCCTCTGTAGCCCACTGGGACGGCACCCCATCCTCCTCCTCCTCCTCCTCCTCCACCGCAGAGGATGACGGGGCCGGGGCTGAGGGCTTTCCCAGGGGCTTGGGCTTGGGCCTGAGTTGGGGGGCAGGAGAACGGGATGGACCCTGTCCCTGCCAGGAAGGTGTCTCCCCACCAGCACCCACGCGGCAGCAGTGGCTGCTGCCTCCTCTTCCTCCTCCTCCTCAGTTTCCCCTAGCCAGGAGGAATGGGTCCCGCCAGGCTGTCTAGACTGCGGTGCATCAGTGCCCCCCCGCCCCCCTTCGTGCGGAGACTCCAGAGGCCAAAAAACAACACCCTGGGAAGGGAAGGGAAACAGTTCCCGGGCAGGCGGGCAGGCGGGCGGGCGGCAGCAGCAGAGAGGGCAGGCAAGGCACCACCGCCATCTAGCGGCCAACCTCCTCCCTCCTCTTCCTCCTCTTCCTCCCTGGCAAAAGCAGAGGGGGGGGGGAAGACCCCGTGGGTGCTACGAAGGAGCCCCCCACTCAGCTTGTGCTTCAAAAGGGATGCCACCGAGCCCAAGGCCTCCCCCTCCCCTCCAAATATACATATATGGAGCCCCAAAAAGTGGGAAAACCAGGAGAGGCCCCGGGTGGAGGGCAGGCCAGCTGGGCAGGGGAACCTCGGGGTGGGTGGGGGGACGAGTTACCCACCCACCCCAGGCTACAGGGATAAGAACAAGGAGAAGAGAAGAGGGCCATTAGAGCCAAGAAGTACTACACCACCCAGAATCCCCAGGTTCTCATCATCTGTGCTGGCTGAGCTCCATCTACCTGTTCCTCCTCTCCCCCCCCCAACACACACACACACCCTGGGGTGCTTTTGCCTGCCCTTGGACCTGCCCACCTCTTCTGTGGGGAGCCCAAGGCATCGGGAGCCCCCCCCCCTTCCAGGCCAGAAAGAGCATCAGGAAGGAGGGAGACGTGGCCGGGAAAGGGCCACCCCCTACCCCCCACCCCCCACCCGGGTGACCAAGTGTGCCAGGAGGTGGGTTCCGCTCTCCCCCCACAGGCGGCCCCGGTTTGGAAAGCAGAGCCAAGGCCGAACCTGGGAGAAGACGAGGCGGTTACATAACGAGAGGCTAATTAGCACCCGGGGAAGTGGCCCAATTATGCAACTCAGGCGGAAGGAAGGAAGGAAGGAAGGGGTGATGATGATGATGATGATGATGCCTCTGAATCAGCCCGCAGGGAGGCCACAGGCCACTGCTTGGTGACAGCCACCGGGACTCCCTTCCGGACCATTCCTCCTGCCTCTCCCCCCCCCTGCTCCTCGCAGTGTGTGTGTGTGGGGGGGGGTTGAATGGGAGTTGTAGTCCGAGACCTCCAGAGAAGCCCTTGGGAGCAGGGGGAAGGTCTAGCAGGGGAGAGAGCCTGCGAGGGGGAGCCAGGCCACAGGCAGGACCCACGCTGCAAAGGCGACCCTGGGCAAGTGACCCCCCCCCACACACACACAATGCTCGCTGGGCCTCCTGGGAGGGTCCTTGCAGGCCGGGCGGTGGGGCTGGAGGGGTCCCTGGCCCAAAGGAAGGTGCTGCTTCCACACGCCCGCCCCCCCTTGCCTGGCTCCCCTTCCGGCCCCCGCCTCCCACCGGGTGGCTGTCCCTGGAGGGTGCTGCCTCTCCAAAGGCCTTGGGGGGAAACGGGGTGCGTGGCAGGAAACCCGACCAGAGGTTGGACTCTTCCTTGCACACACAAGCACGCGACCCCCCCTCCCTCCCCAGCTGTGGTGGCTCCAGCAGCAGAGGTGGCCTTTCGCAACCTCCCGGGCCCCCGGGCCCCTCTGGCCAGGCACACCCCAAGCGCCCTCCCTTGGGAAGCAGGTGGGGGGGGAGGGAGTCAAGGGAGGCATTGGGCCCGATTCAGCCCTGCAAGGCCCCCCCTCCCCCCGGGGGGTTTGTGTATCTGTCTCCTAACCCCTCACCCCCCCAGAGATGCCTCTCACCACCACCACCACCACCACCACCACCACCACCACCAAGCCTCTGTGCAAGAGGCGCAGCGGAATCTCCACGAGACCAGGCGCACCGTCCCCACATGACACCCGACTCACCCTCCCAGAACGTGCCTGGCACCCAAGGCAGGCTCGTTAGGGCAGGCCTAATTAGCTGAGTCAGAAAGAGAGAGAGAGAAAGGGGAGGGCGGCCACGGGCACCTGCCCAGGTTCACACGGGAGGCGCCGTGACGCAAGGCCGGCTCACCCCCCCCCCAGGCAGTGTGTCAGCGTGGCTGGGTGGATGGCTCACCCGCTGCCCCGTGGAGGGCCACGAGGTCACAGGCACAAGGAGGAGGCCCGGGGGGGGGCGAGTTTTGGGGGGGGGGAGCTGCATCCCACCGGCCGGCTGCCCCTGCTCCTAAATTCGACAGGCCAGAAGAAATACCTCTTAACCCCACCCCTTCCACACACACACACACACACACACACACACACACACACACACACACACACACACACAAGGCCGGCAGGAGGGTCTCTGCTCCCAACCCAAAGGGAAGAAGGGGCCACGGCAGGTCCAGCAAAGCCAACTCCCAAGCAGGAATCCTGCCCCCCCCCCACTACACACACACACACAGCAACCCCTTGGTGGGCCTGGGCAAGTCGAGAGAAGGGGGGGTTGGTCAGAAGAGGGACCCCCCCCCACCTGCGCAGGAGGAGGCCAATGTGAAAAGCAGTTACCCCACCCCCACCCCCGTGCATCCTGGGACGATGGCTTGGGCCCTGCAAGGCAGCCATGGGGGATGCCCCCCCCAAAAAAGAACAGCCACAGGAGGAGAGAGAGGGGTCAGCGCTTCCCTTGGCCTCCATCATCTTCGGCCCAGGCCCTCCCACTCTCCCTGCGCGGGGGGGGGGGGTATCTCTCTCTCAGAAGGGCTCCCGGCTGGGCAGCACAAGGGAGGGCCAAGGCTGCCCCCTGGCGGCCCATCCCTCCCTCCCTCCTCCCCACCCATTGGATCCTAGGACACTCTTCCCCCCCCCAGCCCACCCCACCCCATCCCAGCCCTAGCCCCGGGGAGGGCGGGGGAGAGCCGCGTCCTGGGCAGGGACACCTGAGACCCACTGGAGCAAATGAGCTCTTTCTTAAAAATAGCCTCTACCTGCAGGAGGGAGGAAGGGAGGGAGACCCAGTTCCTGCCTGGCTCTCCTCAGGAGAAGGCAGGCAGGCACTCGCTCGCTCGCTCAGAGAGGCTGAGCAGTGCAAGGACGCCCAGGTTTGGGAGAAGGCAGAGACGCTCCGGCCGGCCGGCTGGCCCCTTCCTTCACCCAGGTACGCCCGCCTTTCATCCCGTTATCCCGGTGGCTCTCAGGGCTCCCCCCCCCCCGCGGTCTCTCGCACCCCAGCCATCGCTCTGCCCAAGGATCCCCACGCAGGGAGGCTCCTAGGCTGGCCAGCCCCCATTTTCAGCAGGAGGTGGGCCAGCGGTAGGCCTCGGGGGCCCAAAGAGGCCTCCTCCGAAGCGGGTTGAGTGGCCCCCCGTGGGTCCAGGCAGGAGGGTGAGGAGGGTGGGAGGGGTCTGAAACGGCTCAGTGTCTGGGCTGGGTGGCCTGCCTGCCTCCGAAGGGGGCTCAGCTGGTCTCCCAGCACACACACACACACCCGAGGCCCCTCCGGGGAGTCCCACCTGGAGACACGGGGGGGGGGGAGCCCTGCAGGCCGAGGAGGGGAGGCTCTCCCTCTGGGGCAGAGACCGGCCGGCCTTCCCCTGTGGACCAAGGGAGACCCTTGCCCTCCTGGCTGAATACACACACACACAGAGAGAGAGACACACACACACATGTTCCTGGCAGGCATCTTCCAGAGGAACACCCCCCCACACACACAACACTCACCCACAACCAGGCCGGTGGAGAAGGCACTGGACAGAGAGAGCTTGGCAAAGCCTGAAATCCCAGAGGCGGGTGAAATGCAGGTGGAAGGAAAAAGCAAACCCAAAGGTTAGACTCACAAGAGAGACCGTTTGGGGCCCTGGCTCCCCTCGCGTCCCCTCTCAGCCACCTCTCGGCTCGATCTCCGCTTGCCCCGAAGCCCTCGGGCACTGAACAAATGTCTCCTCCGCAGGGCCCAGAGCGACCCCGACGCCCCTCCGAGGACGCGACCCACCCACCCCCCACCCAGCAAGGAGGCACCGACGGAGATCCCGCCACCCGTACCTGCCAGGTAGGTGCCAGGCGCCTTCTTCTCCGCCTCTGGGGTCCTCCTCCTGACCGCCCTCCCACGGGGTTCCTGAAAGATAAGGTGTGCGGGGGGGGGGGAGGTAGGGGCCAACATTAGAGGGATCCAGGCCACAGCGGCAGAGAGGGTGAGTGGGCGGAGGAGGGGAGGGGAGAAGATGACTCTGGTCCCCTCTAGCCTCAGGTTTCCCTTGCCTTCCCAAGAGGCAGCCGGCCACCTTCCTTCTCCTGGAGGGGCCCCTCCACAGACACCCCCCCCGCAAAAAAAAGAAGGTGTCCTTCTGCTCTGGGTGACTTGTTGGGGCCAGGCAACCGGGAACACACTAAGAGGCCACCCAAAGGCAGCGCTTTGCTCCTGGGGGAGGTTCAAGTCACCTTCGCCCGTCCCCCCCCCCGCTGCCCACACAATCGAGACCAACCTAGGCCCCCCAAGGAGAACTGCCCCCCCGCCCCACCCCGAAGGAAGGCCCCAAGAGCCCTCCTGGAAACGCAGCTAAGTAGCCTCGGTCCCTCATGTGTCCCCCGCCCCCCCTGGAGCCAGCCGGCTCACCCGTTGGGTGGGTGTGGGGCCAGACGCTGCCACCCCACTGTCTGCAGGGACCCCCCTCTCCGTTTGAGGCTCACCCGATGGGGCAGCTGGCCCTTCTCCTCTCCCACTGCCACCCCCCCCCCCCAGGCTGCTTGGGTTCGGGATGGAAAGAGGCTGAACTCACAGGAGAGAACAGAGAGAGGAGGAGGAGGAAGAGGAGGAGGAAGCCGAGAGGGTCAACCCCCACCCCCGAATGCAGGGCTGCCATTCCAGAGCGGGCCCTGTTATTTCTGGGTTTATCCCTCGGGGATAAACAGGAGACAAAAACAACAACAACACACCGAACAAGAGAGAGGAGGCGAGCCGAGGCCTCTTTGGGACTAAGTGCCCAATCCCCCCCAAGGGAAAGGAGACGCACCACGAACGTATGGCACACACACACACACACACTCAGAGAGAGATAAACCGTTAAAAGCCTTTCTCTGCTTCCTCAGGATGCTGGCAGAGGAGGCGGGGGGTGGGAGGGTGGGCAGAGGAAGATACCCCTTAATAAGATAACCCCTGCCATGTCAGATTACCGCCTAAAGAAAGCTAATGTTTCGAAAGCTAATATATTTAGAAAGCGGATTACCCGGCAGCTCAGGCCGCTGTAAATCTCATTTTGCCACCGCCACCACCACCACCACCACCAGCTGCTGCTGCTGCTCCTGGGAGGATCTCCACCCTTGGCAGCGGCAGAAGCCACCGATGGGGGCGGCCTTTTCCCACCCCCTGAACCCTGCAGCCTCCTCTTCCTCCTCCTCCTGCCCGCCCCCCTTGGAGAGGGAGGCCTCGTCCACCACCCCACACGGCCCAGCCAACAGCCCCAGTGGAAGTGGGACCCCAAGGGTGGGGCGAGGGCCCAATGGGGCCGTTGTCCAGACCGGCAAGCAAAGAGCCCCCCCCCGCCCTCCCTACGAGGGAGAGGGTTCAGGCCGGAAGGTGCCAACAGCAGGGGGAGAGCATGGATGGGACACGGCCCCACGAGGAGAAAGCAGGAAGGGCCCTACCCGTTGGGGCCCAAGCCTTACACACACACACACACACACACACACCAGTGGGAAGCCAGGGCCCCCTCCCAGGCCAGGGCTCCTCCGAACATCAGCTGCAGACCGGCACAAGGGGCCGGCCGGCCACTGAGCGGAGGCTGCCACTGCCGCGGCTGAAACACCAGAGGCATCCAAGGGGCTGAAAGGCCAGGGGGGGGCGCAAGGCCTCTGAGCGCGAGGGGCTTCTGCACACCAACAGCAGGGAGCTGGGCCCCAAAAAGCAGGCAGGGAGGGAGGCAGGCGATGGGCCTGGAGCTGTTTGTCCCCCCTGTCCAAGGTCAGGCCACGCAGGGCATCACACACACACACACACACACACACACACACACAGAGGGAGTGATGCTTTATTGGCACTTATCGATCCTCATGGCTGGAGGGAAACTGCCCTCCCTGGAGAGGGAAGGGAAGCTTCTGGGGTGGGGGTGTGGGTGGAGGTGAGCGCACAAGGGGCTGTGACAGCCAGGCGAGCCCTTTCTGCCCAAGCAGAGGCCGTGTGTGTGTGTGGGGGGGGGGAACCCTGCCTCCCTCCCGCTTGCAGGCCAGCTGGGAGAGGGTTAGGAAGGGTCCCCTCTTGGACGTCCCCCCCTCCGCCATGCTGCCTTCTCAGCCATGGGGACGTCATTCCAGGTGGGACCCCCTACCCCACCCCACGCCTGCCCAACCCCTCGTCACGATTCACGTGAGATTATCAGGGGGAGCCAGCCTCCCCCCCCCCAGCCCCACCAGGCCTAGCTAGGAAGGGGCCGGATGGTGGGGTGGGGGTTGGGGGGGTCCTTCACCCCTCCAGGAAAGACCAAGGCAGGCAGAGGAGGGCACCAGCACGTGTGGCCTGGGAGGGCTGGGGCTGCTCCAGCCTTCTCAGCAGACCCACCTGCCCCAGGCTGCCATGCAAAGGGTGAGGAGAGGCAAGAAGGAAGACACGCCACACAGGCACCCACACAGAGGATGGACTCCCCCCCCCCAACCTTGGCCTGAATCCTCTCCACTTTTAAGGGCAGGAGGGACCTCAGAGCCTGGGAGGCAAGAAATGGCGGAGGCAGGGGGCTGTGTGTGTGGAGGGGGGGGCCTGGAAGTGGCTTCCAAGGAGGAGAGCCATCCCTCCCCCCCCCTGCCCTTGGCTCCTGCCTGGGCCCATCCTCAGAGTCCCTCTTCCTCCTCCTCCTCCTCCTCCATCATCCCAAAGCCAAGGACTCCTCCTCTGGTGGCAGGGAGTTCCAGGGACGAGCCGCCCAAGCCACGCCCACTGGGTGGACCTGCAAAGCTTAAAGCAGGCACGACCAATCTTCGGCCCTCCTGATGTGTTTCGGACCACAACTCCCAGAATCCCAAGTCTAGGCTGCCAATGGCAAAGGACGGTGGGGGTTTGTGGTCCAAAACACATCAGGAGGGCCGAAGTTTGGACAGGCCTGGTTCACTTCACACCCCCCACCCCCCGGACCGCTCATCGGGGGCTCTTCCCGCAGCGAGACGAGGCTCCTGGGCAGGGATCGAACACCCACCCCCCACCCTCCTACCCCCCACCCTCCGACTTCCGGCTCCCTCCGGCCCCGCCCACCCGGATCAACAGGCAGGCTCCTCCTCCTCCCCTTCCTCCTCCCCCCCAGTCTGGGTTCACTTTCCCGCCCCGCCCACCGGACCCTAGGCCCCGCCCACCATGCCGGAGGGGGGCGAAGGGAGGGGGGCTGGCCCTCCCAGGTGCCCCACGTGACCCTCCTCCTCCTCCCTCCCTCCCTCCCTCCCCCCCAACCCGCAGGGCTCCCCGGGCATCGGGCACCCCCCCTCCCCTCCCCTCTCCTCTCCCCGGAGCAGTCATGTGATCCCGATCTGGGTGGGGGGGTGGGGTGGGGGGAAGTGCTGCTGCTGCCGCCCCCCCCGTCCTCTTTCTCCCCTCCCTCCCTCCTTCCTCCTCCTTCTTCTTACCTTCCTTCCTTCCTTCCCGCCTCTGCCTCTGCCTCTGCCCGCCTGCCTGCCTGCCCGCCGCGCGGCGCACCCTACCCTGCTGTCCAGCCCCGGGCCCGGCCTCGCAGCAGCCCCCTCCCCTTCCCCCTCCCCTTCCCCTGCCGGACGGGGGGGGGGGAGACGGGCAGCCCCGCTCGGCCAATCCGCTCGCAGCGCCCCGCGGCGTCGGCAGCAGCCACTTTCGGTTGCCCCCCGCCCCCTGGAAGGGAGGAGGGGGCAGCAGGAGGACGAGGGGCCAATCAGAGCACGGTATGCAAATCGGAGCGGTGGTCTTGACTATGCATGAGCCCCCGCTGGATTATTCATGAGCCTTTCCCTCCGCGGGCGGAGGGGAGGGGAGGGGTGGGGGGGAATCATCATCACCACCACCGTCATCATCATCATCATCATCATCATTTATTACGCTCCATCCCTCCTGCAGAAAGAGTCCCAAAGGGAAGCAGCCTCTTAAAAGAGGGCCCTCTTTTATTACAGTGTTTCCTTTCTCTTCCTTCCCGAGGTCTCTTGCTGTGCGGATCTTTTAACAGGAAGCCTCCAGAAAACAGAAGCTACAATGTAGCTCTCCCTGGCATTATTAGAATTAGAATAATAATAATAATAAACCCAGGAGCTCTGCAACACTTTTTCATAAACAAATGTAGACATTTATTCTACAAACACACCCATGCGATACAGTTTTGCAACAAAAAAAACACATGCCTGTGATACAGTTTTGCAACAAAAAAGCAGTGTACAACCCCTGTATTGATTGGCACACTTTCTTCCCTGGAGTGGGGTGGGTGGTTCAGAGAGCACTTGCTCTGGATCAGAGGTCCCCAAATCCGGGGGTAACGGGTGGGTGGGTTGTAGGCTTCCCGAGAGAGTCCGCTCCCCCCCCCCTTTGCTGCTGTGCCGGGTCCACAGGCCTGCCTTTCTCATGGCAAAAGGCAAGCATCCTCCTCCTCCTCCTCCTCCTCATCATCATCATCATCTGAGGGTGGGTGGGGGGCAGAGCTGGAAGCTGCTCTCAGGGGGAAAGGTCATATCCCTCACGCCTGGCAGGACAGGGGGGGAAAGGGGGGGGTTGCAGCAGCCCATGAGTGACCCCCTCCCCTAACAGCCCTAGTGAGCCCCCACCCTCCTCTGGCCCAAAGCAGCCAGTGCCCGCACGCCCGCCTCCTTCCCCCCACACCCCCAGCAGAAAGGGGGGGGACACAGATGGGTTTCCACAGCAACCTCCTGCGTGACGCATTTCAGGCCTTGTGAGTCCTGAGGGGGGACTTCTTGTCCCATGTCTCTTTTTTGCAGGAGAGGAGAGGGAGGGGGGAGAGGCAGCGGAAAAAGAGGCATCCTGGGGAGGGGGCACACCTAGGGATGGGAACCCCCCCCCCGCCTCACTCGCCCCGGCCGGGCCCCAGGGCCGGCCAGAACACAGCCCAGTGGCCCCACAAGGGAGGAGGAGGAGGAGGAGGAGGAGATGGGGCCAGGCTGCAGGGTCCTGGCACTGCCCGGTCTGCCTGGCCCTCTGCCACTGCCACCGCCACCATCTCCACCACCACTGCAAGGGCGCCGGCCCTGAGGGGTAGCTGGAGCCGTCAGGACGTGACACGGTGCGCCTGTGCCACAGCATCAGCTACCGAAGAGAGGCTCTCCCTCCTCAGCAGGGACCTCAAGCCAGGAGGCAGAAAAGAGGGGGTGGGGGTGGGAATGGGGGTGGGGAGCAGGCTCGCGACCTGGGTGCGAATTCCATCCCAGACCCTGCTGGCGGATTCCCACCGTGGCCTTCTTGGAGGGTCCCACGGGCAAAAGAGAGTTGTTCAGAGCAGAAGGCAGGACCCTGAGCCCCACATCCTTCCTGAACGGCCCACCCCCCACCCCCACCCACCTGCGGGCAGAGCTCAGAGGAGACCCATGGCCTGGTGCCCCCCCCTTCTCCCACAAGGCCCTTCTCTCTCTCTCTCTCTCTCTCTTGGTGGGGACCCCTTCTTCCCACGGAACATGGGTCTTGCCCCCCCCCGGGAGGGCTTGGCAGAGACCCAGATCCTCACGACGGGAACCATCTCTGGGCCGGCCCCGTTCGGCTTATCCAGAAGAATCACACCAGATGGGATAAATCCATTTTTATTCGTTTAAGGAAGACTATTTCTAGAGAATAAAGGCTACATTGTACCATTGGTTTCTTTCCATTTTATTATTACATTATCATCATTATTATTATTATTATCACCATTATAATTTTATTAGCAGTATTATTGTTATTGTTATTATTATATTGTTGTGTTTTTGTTCTGTTCCCCCCTCCCTCCCTCCTTCCCACCCCCCCCCCCCGTCTGTTTTTCTCTTTCCCTTTAAAAAGCCCGTTTATGCACAGTAGCGAGGTTTTGTCATGCTGGCATAGAGAAGAAAGAAAGGACGTCGACTCAGGACAGGTCTCCTCGTTCTATGTACAGTGCAAAGGTTGCCCTCGCCTGGAGATGATAGAAGCACCATTCATGGCTCAAGACAGGGGATCTCAGCTGGGCAGCCGCCACCGAGGGCCTTTCAGGGGCCGCCACCAACACCGCCAACACCGCCAACACCACTCTGCCACCCCGAGGGCTCGAACAGCCAGGACCCACCGGCTGCTGCTTCTGCTGGGCAGAGATTTGGGGGCCCGGCCACCTGTGGGCGCAGTGTTTCCTCCACCTCAAGGAAGGCGCCCAGGGACCTTTCCTTCCCAGGAGGTAAGCCAGCCCGCCTCCAAAGAGGGAGAGGCGTGGTGGTGGGGAGGGGCGCCCAAGCCCACACCCAGCATGGAGGGCCGGGCCCTTGCCGGCAGCTGTGCCCAAAGCAGGGGCCCTCCCTGGGACTTCCGGAAGGGCTGCTGAAGGATCCGTGCCCGGGAGGCCTCCTTTCCTGCTGGCTGCCTTTGGCCTCCTCCTGCCCCCCCCCCGCCCCCTGCCCCCCGAGAACCTCTCCTCAGGCCCTGGCCAGCCCCACGGGCCAGGCGCCCCAAGGGAGCCAGCCATCTAAGGTGCAGGCCGGAGGGCAGCTAGCCCTGGCCTGGAGGAGGCCTCAATCCCCCCCCAAAGACTCCCTGCTGGAAAAGGAGATTGGAAGATGGCCCCTGGTCCTAATAAAACCCAGATGCCTTCTCTGGGTTTGTGTGCTTTCCCCTCCCTTTTTTTCTTTGTGCGAAGAAGTAGTAGAAGTAGAAGGCTGGGGCTGCTCCTTCCCTCCGGGGAGGGGGGGGGAGGCCTCAGCCCTCGTGTGCTTTTGCAGGGGGGGGGGGGGTAAAGGCCGCCAAGCACCTTCCGGGGAGACCCTCCTCTGAGAGCAGGGCCTGTGGGCTGCGTCCCAGGGTGCCTCCGGCCGGGGAGCTAATAGGTCACTCGGGTTGTGATATGGGGCGCGCTGTGCAGAGTAGAGGGATTTGCTCCCCTCGCCCCCCCCCACAAGCAAGGAGAACTGGCGGGGGGGGGGCAGAAAAGGCTGGCTTCCGAGTCTCTTGAACACACACACACACACACACACACACACCCAGCCGTGAGCCCCACAGATGGATGGAGCAGGAGACACATCAGCCTGGCCCCTGGGCCCGGTGCGCCCCCCCCCCAGCAGCGCCAGCAGCCCCTCCTGACCCCTCGGCTGCTCCCAGTCCAGGCATGTGCTCTTCTCTTTCGTCCCACCCCACCCCACCCGCCCCCCTGTTGCTTTAGAAACAAACCCTTAAATTAACAATAAATACATTTTCCCCCGATAGTCTCAGGAATAAGTGGCCACGTCCAGAGTTTGGCATGCCGACAACAATTGGCGGCGGGCAGGCAGGCAGGCAGGCAGGCAGGCAGGGGGGGGGTGAGTGGTTAGGGTTAGGGTGAAGCAGGGGGAGGGAGGGGGTTAGGGGTTAGGAGGGAGAGAAGCCCCCCCCCCTCCTTGGGGGCTTCAAGTCCCAGCCTTGGGCTGCAGGGCTCCTTCGGCCACTCCGCTGGCGCCTGGCCCCCGACGTCCCCTCAGGCGGCCAGGGCGTTCCTCCGTCCCCCCCCCCCAGTGGGGGCAGGGGGTGCACAGGCGACGAAGCTCCAACTCTGGCTCGCTTGGAAGGATCTGGAAAGTCTGGTGATAATTCAGCCCCCCCGCATGCCCTCTGTCCCGCACAAAATGGTCACTTCTGCCCAGCGAGGCTCCCTCCTGGACCGACCTGTGCTGTCTTTTCATTTTCAGGAGGCCCCGAGAACAGGAGGGGGGGGTGATTTTGTCGTCATCGTTGTCGAGAGAGAGGATGCTGCAGCCCAAAGCCAGGGCCTCCCCCTCCTCCGAGCAGCCCCCCCACCTCCGCTCCACCACCACCGCCGCCGCCCCCCGCTTGTCCCTCTGTCCTGAAGGCAGGAGGAGCAGAAGAACCGCCTGGGATGAGCTGTGTCCTTTTGTGGGGGGGGGGGGAGGACGCCGAACCCCCCCCCCTCTACCACCACGACCCCAGGTCTGTCTTCTGGGGCAGGGCCATGTGTGACGGTTTGGCTTTGGGTCTGTGTGCGGACGGGAGGGGGGACGGGGGGGTGGCGGCCACGTCCTCCCGGGCAGAGCTTGTGCTAAAGACCCCTGGCAGGGAGGGGGTGGCAGGGACTGTCAAGAGGACACCCAGCAGCCCCCCCCCCCGTGTGTCTGTGTGTGTGTGGCAAGCAGGCCCGGGGAGGGGGGGGCTTTGCTCTGCCCTTGTGCAGATTGGGGGGGGGGTGGAGGCAGAAGGAGCCAAACCCTTGGCCAGGGGAAGCGCCCACTCCCCACTCGGGGCGGTGGGGGCCGGGTTCACCTCCTGGGGATGCCCCGGAAGCTGCAGCAGCTGCCACCCCCCCACCCCCCCACCCCCAAGCCTGGCTTTTGGATCTGAGCTCGCAGGGAGACTCTGCCCCCCCCCCCCCAGTCCTGCTGGCAGGGCAAGATTTCAGGGCCTGCCTTGGAGACCTCCTTCTCCCACCACCCACCCCCAGCACCCCCTGTGCCTGCCCTCCTCCTCTCAGGGGCCCCCATCCCCCCCCCCAAAGAAAGGTCTGTGGCCTTCTCCCCAGGGGAAGGATCCACCAGACAAGGTCTCCTCCTTGCCAGAGGAGGAGGAGGAGGAGCGCCTCTCCCGCTTGGAGGTGGAGGCACGTGGGTGGAGGTTCGTCCGGGGTGGGGGGGCACCCAGGCGAGGTGGCTGGCAGGCGGGCGGGCGGGCTGTGGGGGGCCAGGCGGTGCCTGCCGGTGGTGTCGCTGATGGGCTGCTGGTGGGGGTGGTTCCAGGGAGAAGAGGAGGCGGTGGTGGTGGTGGTGGTGGTGGTGGTGGTGGTTTTGGGGTGGGGTGTGGGGTGGGCGCCCCCTCCTCTTCCTCCTCCTCCTCCAGCTCCAGCTCCTGCTCCTGCTCCGGCTCCTCCTGCTCACATGAGGCTGCACTTGCCCTTGATCTTGTCGGTCCGCTTCTGCTTGCCGGAGCGCTTGCCGTCGATGCCGAGGCTCATGGAGCGCCGCTTCTCCAGGTTGAGCAGCTCCTGGAACAGCTCCTTGACGTTGTAGTTCATCTTGGCCGAGGTCTCCATGAAGGCGCACTTCCACTCGCGGGCCACCGCCTCCCCCTCCGGGGTGGCCACCTCCCGCTGCTGGGCCTCGTCGCACTTGTTGCCCACCAGCATGATGGGGATGGCCTCCACGCTGCCCTTGATCTGGACGATCTGCTGGTGGATGGGGCGCAGCTCCTCCAGGGACTGCCGGCTGGTGACCGAGAAGACCAGGACGAAGGCGTGCCCCTTGGAGATGGAGAGGCGCTGCATGGCCGGGAACTGGTGGCTGCCCGTGGTGTCCGTGATCTGCAGGGTGCAGACGCTCTTGTCGCAGCTGATCACCTGCCGGTACGTGTCCTCCACCGTCGGGATGTAGGTGTCCCGGAAGGTGCCCTTGACGAAGCGCAGCACCAGCGAGCTCTTGCCCACCCCGCCCGCCCCAAAGACCACCACCCGGTAGTCGTTGCTCTGCTCCGGCATGGCGGCAGCGGCGGCGGCGGCAGAAGGGGAGGTCGGTGGGGTGGGGTGGGG
Organism: Phrynocephalus vlangalii; assembly: GCA_037367305.1. Lineage (NCBI taxonomy): Eukaryota > Metazoa > Chordata > Lepidosauria > Squamata > Agamidae > Phrynocephalus > Phrynocephalus vlangalii. Next base: position 133,651 of record JAWVWN010002076.1, on the reverse strand, counting down.
GAGAGCTCTTCTGCACCTGAGAAGGAGGGAGGGAAAGAGAAAGGGGGAGAGAGAAAGGGGGCAGGCGGGCAGGGAGGAAGAGAGTTAGGCCACAGCCAGAGACAGAGAGAGAAAGGCCGGAGGGTCCACTACACTAGTGGTTCTCAACCTGTGGGTCCCCAGATGTTCCTGGACTGCAACTCCCAGAAGTCTTCATCACGAGCTGAGCTGGCCAGGATTTCTGGGAGTTGCAGTCCAGGAACATCTGAGGACCCCACAGGTTGAGAACCACCGCACTACACCACCGGGCTGGGCTCACTGACCTCCTGAGGTCCCCCGCCTTCTGCCATGAAAGGTCTCCTCCCCCCCCCACTTCCCTGGGGATCCCTATTTCTGCCCCTCCCACCCCACCCCACCCCGATCGTCACCCATGCTCAGCATCCCTTCTCTCTGCCAACACCCCCCTCCCCCCAATATCCACCTCCCACCATCCATCCGGGTCCTTCCCACTTCTTTCTCTCCTGGCTTTCCCTCTCTGAGCACCTGGGCACCTCACGGAAGGAAGGAAGGAAGGAAGGAAGGAAGGAAGGAAGGAAGGAAGGAAAGAAGGAAGGGACAACAGGCCTCCTGCCTCCTCACCCTGTAGTGAGCCCCTTCCGTTCCCTTCCTGGTCAGCAAGGTTTAATAAGGCCAGGTTCCAAAATAATAATAATAAGAATAATAAATGTGACCCTCAGCAGGAACCAAGGGTGTATCCACCCTCTAATAAGAAATAAGTTCTAGTCACCTTTTAAAGAGATTTTGTTAAGGCAGGATCCCCCCCCCACAACACACACAACACACACACACACACACCCTGCTCTTCTCAAATCCACCCAGTGTGTCTGCCACTGAAGACACAGAAAAGCCAGGAGGAGAAAGACAACTAGTTGCATTTCAAAACAGAGAGCAGTGAATACTGGCAAGAAGGGACAGGACCCCCCCTCCTCTCTCTTTTGGAAGAGGCAGCTGCAACCCCCCCCCCTCTTCCCCGAGGCCTCCCGGGCTGACCCCTCCTGGCAGGACCTTTGGCATCATGATCGGGCCAGGCCCACCTTGGCTTTGTCCCCTTCTCAAACGCTCCCCCCCCCCGAAACACACACGCGCTCCCCAACCCGGCCTTGGCGGGAGGAGGCGGGCGAGAGCCTCGGCTTGGACGCCCCAGGTGGAGGCATCCCATAATAGGATGAGCCGGTTCTATTTCTGGACACCACCGCCAGGCCTCCATCTGGCCCTCCTGGTCTCCCCCGCCCAAGCGCTGGGCCTGGGGGGACCCCATGGCATGCATGCGGGGTGGGGTGGGGGGTGAGAGGCAGACGTCCTTGGCAGACAGAGTGCCACCCCAGGGGAGAGGGGTACCGGGGGGGGGGAGAAGGAGAGGACCCTGGCCGAGGGGGAGCCCCCCACCCCCCACCCCCACCCCACCCCCAAATCTCCCCTCCCTCCCTCCCTCTTACTCAACCACGAAGCAGCCTCGGAGGCAGTGGGGAAGGCCGTGGTTTGGACAGGGGCTCTGAGCACCTCCCTGTCTCTGGCCATGCACCACCCCTGGAACAGTTGCCCCCCCCCCAACACACACACACACACACACACACAAAGCCCCCCCCCAAAGGAGAGCCTCAGGTGGGAAGGGGAGCCGGCTGTGGGTGGGAAGGAAGGACCCTTGGCCCTTGGCCGTGCCAGGAGGGCCCTGCTCTCAGACTTTGTGGATCAAGAGGGGGCCCTCTGGTGTGGGTGTGGGGAGGGGGGGGGAGGAAGGATGCTGCCTGTGGAGGGGGGGCAGGCAAGGGTGCAGAGTCCCCTTCCCCCCACACACACCCCCCCAGAGAAGCCTCCAGCCTGGCCGCAGTTGGTCCTGACCCCTCCTCTTCTCCCCACAGGCTGCCTGTGGTCAGGTCCCAGGGTGACCTGCAGAGGGGCTGCCCCAGAGGAACCCGGAAGGTCTGCAGGATAACTCAAGAGGTGTGTGTGCGTGTGTGTGTGTTCCACCAAAAGCTGGAAGGTAGGCTGGGATTTCCTGCCGAGACGGAGGAGGCTGGGCGAGGATTCGGTGTGAACTCCACAAGGCTGGGGGGTGGGGGTGGGTGGGAAGCCATGGGGAGCTGCTGGGGTGACCCCAGACCCCCTGGGGCCCCTCCACCACCACCACCCCCTTGGTGCACGCACACAGACACACACACCCCAGGGAGCAGAAGAGACCAGAGGAGAGAGGGCTGTTGTTCCCCAGGTCTCGCCCGAGGGGGGGGGGGCTGGCACAGAGACACAGCGCCTTGGGGTGGGGTGGGGTGGGAAGGAGGATCAGAGCCTTCCAGCCCCAGGAGGAGGAGGAAGAGGAGGAGGAGAGCAGGCGGGAGGCCCAACAGGGCGCTGGGAGGCACCAGCCACACAACACAACACACACACACACACGCACACACCCCTGGTGGCCTGCCAGGCGACAGGGCCACCCGTGGAGAGACAGGCCATGCTGGACATTAATGACGGAACCCAGCGCCCGACCCCCCCTTATCCTTCAGAGTCTCCAAAGGCAGGGAAATTATAGGCAGAAATGTGTGTGTGGGTGTGTGTGTGTGTATGGGGGGCTTCTTCAAATACCCGCCTTCTCCTCCCAGGGAGAACCGGGTGGGGGGGTGGGGGGGTGGGAGAGCTTGACAGAAGGAAGAGAGGGAATCGGGGGGGGGGGAGAACTAAGAAGGAGCCCCCTTGTTACCCCCAAAGGGGTCATCCTGACCAGGAGCCCCCCCCCTTACAGATGTGGGTTGAGAAATGGGTGTGGGGTCTCTATGTTGGGCGGTGGGGGGTGGGGTTGACTTTTCTCCTTCTCGGAGCACAAGGGGCCAAGGGAGGGGGGGCATCTCTGGGGTGGGAGGGAGGGGGTGGTGGCAATTTTAGAGGGCCCCCCCCCCCTCCTCCTCCACCTCCACCACCAACACCTCCGGGTGGGGGGGGTTTATCCCTTTGGACGTCCCTTTGGGTTCCTGTCCTGCTGTGGGCGGGGTGGGGGGGTGGGGGTGTCCTGGGGGGGGCGCGGGGGTCTGGGGACAGGAAGGGAGCGAGGGAGAGAGGCAGGGGGTGTCCCTGCAATCCCCCCCCTTCTCAGCCCCTTCCCATCCGCCGTCCCCCCGCCTGCCTGCCTGCCTGCCTGCCTGTGTGTGGGGGGGGGGGCATCATCCATCGCCTGGGGAGGCCCCTCTCCAAGGTGCTGAAGGCCCGGCGGCCGCCCATAGGGCGTCTTCGTCGTGTGTGTGGGGGGGGACTTCCCAGAGAGACCCCCCCCCAGATCCAGGCCTCTCCCACCCCCCGGGGGGGCTCCTCAACCCCAGCCTTTGCCCTCTGGCGGTGCGGGACTACAGCCCCCAGCAGCCACCCACCTACCCACCGGCTGGGGCAATGGGAGCTGTAGTCCCACGCCTGGCAAGGCTGATCTCCAGGAGACGCCCCCCCCCATCCTCTCTCTGGCTCAGCCCCCCCCCAAACCACCACCACCACCCCAAAACCCGAGCGGGATCCACGCCGCCGCTTCCCCCCCCCCAACCACCCGTGGCCCGCTTACACACACACACACACAGGCATGCACCTACGCCCCCCCCCCGTTGTTTTGAAGGGACCCCTACACGCACACACGCACCCCGGGGGAGAGAGAGGCGGGGGGGGGGAGAGAGAGATGCGGCCTCCCCCGGGTGGGGTGCGTCGTGTGGCCCCGAAGGAAGGGGGGGTCCCTGAGTCTCCCCCCCCCACTCCCTCCCTTCAAGGGCAGCAAGAGGAAGAAGAGGAGGAGGAGGAGGAAAGGAGGAAGGGGCCTGGGGCCTTTCCACCCCCCTCCTCCTCCTCCTCCTCCTCCTCTGGGGCGGGGGGGGGCGACCCGAGGGGGGGGGCTGGGCCCCAGAAGGCCTCCGGAGGGCAGCCCCCCCTCGCCCTCTCTCGCCTCCCTCCTCCCTCCTCTCCCCTTCCCCCGCGATCTCCCCCCCCCCCCCCGCCGCACAGCGCCTTCTCTTACCTGGCGGAGGGAGGAGGAGGAGGAGGAGGAGGAGGAGGAAGAGGAAAGGAGGAGGAAGGCTCAGCCCAGGCCCGAGCGGCGCCGCGGCCGCCCAGCAGCCATCCGGAGGTGGTGGCGATGGAGGAGGAGGAGGAGGAAGAGGAGGAGGAGGAGGAAGGCGCCGCCCAGGATGGCAGGCGGGCAGGCAGGCAGGCAGGGAGGATGGACCACTCCAGGGAGGGAGGGAGGGAGGAGGAGGAGGAAGAGGAAGAGGAGGAAGGCGCTGGTATGGGGAGGGGGCGCGCATGGGGGGGGGAGAGTGGAAGCAAGAGGCGTGTCACGTGCGAACGGCGCTGACACGAGGCTGGTCGGGGAGGCGCCTCCCCCCCCCCCGTGGGCCGGCTCCTCTTTCCAAGTTCCGCCTAGCCCTAGACGTCTCAGGGGGTTTCGGGGGGTGGTGGCGGGGGGTGTCCCTCCTGCCCCAGGAGAGTCTCCCCACCCCCACCCCCCCACCTCATCCTTGGTCTCCCCCTTCTGCTCTGCCGCCTTCCTTCCCTGGCCTCCTTCAGGCAGGAGGGAGGGCTGGAGCCAGAGGGACTCCCTGCCACTGGACCCAAGGAGGGGGGGCTCCCCTCCCCTCCCCTCTGCAGCCCTGGGTCAGGCGCTGGTCAGGCCCTGCCAGGGGGGGGTGCATTGGCAAAGGGGAAGCGGGGGGGGGGAGAGAGAAGGCTCCCCTCAGGTGGATCCACAGATCCTGTCCACCCCACCCCACCCCCAGTGATGCCCCCAGTGCCAGGGAAGGCCTGTTCCCACCACTTGCCCTGGAGGAGGCCTCAGCAGGCGGCTCAGGTACCGGCAGAGGAGGGTGTGGGGTGCCTTCTCCTTGCCCCCCCCCAAGGTCTCTGGGACTGCAGGGTGATGAGGAAAAGGGGACATGGGGGTGCCTAAGACGGAGGGAGGTGGTGGTGGTGGGGAAACTGTGTGTGAATTGGCCCAGGTGCCCAGAGCCCCTCTCTCCTGTGCCCAGCTCCGGCGTCTACGGAGGCCCCTGTGCCACCCCCCCCCCCCGTGCTGGGACCCACGGCCAGTTCGGAAGGTTTCCTGGAGGGCTGGATGGATGTGCGATCGATGGAGGAGGAGGTGCCAGGTCTGGAGGCCCAGGCGGGCACCAAGTGCTCTTGGGGGCTCCTTGGCCTCACCCCCTCCCCTGTCTCGCTGGTGGAGGCTGGAGGCTCCTGGCGCGCCCCCCCCATCCGAGCAGGGCCCCCTGGGCGCCTCTCCCAAGCGGGTTCGGGAGGCAGTGATGGCTGGTTGGCGAGTGGAGGGCACCTGGAAGGCAAGTGACTCGCCGGCCAACTAAGACCAGAGTCCCCGAGGGCAAAAGATCCGATCTGTGTGTCTGTCTGTGTGTGTGTGTGTGTCTGCACACGAGGGGGGGGCAGGCTTCCAGGTGAGGGGAGCAGCAGAACCAGCTGGCCAGCCAGACCTCCCCTCTCCTCCACCCCCCCCCCACACCCCCATGGGTTTAGGGAGAAAGCTGGATGCCTGGGACCCCACAGGCCGGGGAACCTGAGCCACCCCCCCCCCCGGGGGGCTGCTTCCCAGCAGCAGCCACCACACTAGCACCAGGCCACCCCCCCCCCCGGTGCAAGAAGTGAAGCCCCCACCAGGCAGGGCAAGGGAGGGGTTAGGGCTTCCCTTCGGCCGCTTGGGGTGGGGGTGGGGGTGCTGTCCTTCCCCATCCTGGGCTTGGACATCTATACCGGATAGACGGCCCTCCGGCCTCAAGCCCAAAGGGCCAGAGTGGCAGAAGCCCAAGATAAGAGCAAGAGCCCAAATCTACAGGGAAGGCAGAGGCTGCCCACCCCCCACCCCCCACCCCCGTGCGGCCTTCCTGCCCACTCGGGACTTCCTTAAGAACTTAAGAAGAGCCATCAGGCCAAGAAGGGTCCATCTAGTCCAGCTTCCTGTATATCTCACAGTGGCCCCACCAGAGCGCCCGAGACTAGATCTCTGTCTCCTGATAGTCCACTCCCCTGCCTGTGGCCCTTGAAGGACCCTGGTTTTAAGCCTGGAGATGACACACATCTCCATCCTGGTTTGTCACCTGGGATGGACTTTTCCTCAAGGAATCTGTCCAATCCCCTTTTGAAGGCATCCAGGCCAGATGCCATCCCCACCTCCTGTGGCAGGGAGTTGCACAGACTAACAATGCACAGGGTGAAAAAATATTTTCTTTCGTCTGTTCTTACTCTCCCACCCCACAATTTGAGTAGATGTCCCCTCGTTCTGGTATTTTGTGAGAGGGAGAAGAGCATCCCTCTGTCCACTTGACTCATGCCCTGCATTATTTTGTACGTCTCAATCATATCCCCCCTCAGGCGCCTTTTTTCTAGACTAAAGAGCCCCAAATGTTTTAGCCTTTTCTCATAAGGGAGGTGCCCCAGCCCAGGAATCATTTTCGTCACTCTTTTCTGCACCTTTTCCAGTTCCACTTAATGTGCTGGTTCCCTCTCCAGCTGCCGCCCCCCTCCCCCTGCCAGATGCCCAAGACCAGCGAGTTTCAATGGCTTTTTTTTGGGTTAATTTTTATTTTATTATTGAGAGACCGGCTGACTCCATTTGAACATTAGGAAGAACTGACGGTTAGAGCTGTCCAGCGGTGGAATAATAATAATAATCTGCTGCCCCAAAGGCGGGTGGTGGAGTCTCCTTCTTTGGAGGAGGTTTTTAAGCAGAGGCTGGACAGACGTCTCTTGGGGGTGCTTGGATTGCGGGGGGGGGGGGAGTTTCCTGCACAGCAGGGGGTCAGACTGGATGGCCCTCGAGGTCCCTTCCAACTCTAGGATTCTGTGGCGCAGTGGAGGTCTCCTTACCCCACTTGGGAACAGAAGCTTTGGGGGAGAAATCCGTTCAGGGCCCAGGCTTCTAAAAAACTCTTTCTCTCTCTCTCTCTCTCTCTGTCTTTAAATAAGTTGGTAACACAGACGTTCTGGGAAAGCCAGGCGCCCTCCAGGAACAGCCCTGGCAGGTAGGTCGCCCGCAGAACAGGCGTTTTCCAGGGATGGGTGGGTGGTTGGGGGGTGGGAGGTCGGGGGTGGGGGTCTCCCAAGGAGCATCCCGACCCCTGCGGTGCTGGCAGAGGTCTGGAGGCTGGCCACCCCCCCCCCTTCGTCAGTGCAGGAGGAGGAGGAGGAGGAGGAGGAGGAGAGCCCCCCCCCAGGTGGACGCACCCTCCCCTGCCTGCCCCAGAGCTTCCTGTGGGGACACCCCCCTCCCTGTTTCCTCTGTGGGTCGCCCGCAGGCCCCCTCCCTCCCTCCCGTCACCACTTGAAGAAGACCAGCCCGGCCAGGGCCGCATAGCCCACGACCAGGAAGAGGACCCTGAGGAGCCGGTCCCTCTTGCCCTCCAGTTCCTTGGCCAGGATCTCCAGGAAGGTGACAAAAAGGAAGGTGCCCCCGGCCAGGCCCTGCAGGAGGACGGAGGCTACGGCGCTGGCCACGTTCCGGGCGCTCTCGATGCCCAGGCCCAGGCCGATGCCCAGGGGGATCATCAGGCTGACGGCCACGGCCACCTTGGCCGCCTCCCTCAGGGACAGCCCCGCCTTGGCCATGTTGACCCCCAGGGCCACGGCCACCAGGCTCTCGTGGACGGCCACCCCCAGGAAGAGGCTGACGACGTTGCTTCCTTCTTCTTGCAGGCCCAGCGCCAGGCCCTCAAAGACCGAGTGGGCCGACAGGGCCAGGACCAGGCTGGCCAGGCGGAGCGGGCCCGAGCGGGAGAGCTCCTGCACGCTCAGGTCCGGGTGGCCGTGCTCCCCGTGGAGGGGGCCGTGGCCGTGGCCCCAGGAGTGCTCGAGGAAGGGGCTCTCGTGCTCCGAGTCGCTGCTGCCCACGTCGGAGCCGGCGTTGAAGGTCTCCAGGTCGATGAAGGAGGGCCTCTCTTTGCGGCAGGTCAACACCAGCTGCTCCGCAAAGACCGTCAGGAAGAAGCCCGCCACCATCAGCGTCTCGGCCACCGGGTAGTCCGTGGCCACGTGGCCCAGCTGCTGCGAGACCTCCTGGAACTGCGGCGGAGGAGAGAGAAAAGGACCACTCAGAAAGGACAGCCCTTCACGAGCGCGCCTCTCGGGTCGAACGTTTTCGCACCCTGGATTTTCCCTTGGCCTCCCTGGACGTGGACTGAGACCTCCCCACGGCCCTGCTCGAGGGACAGCGCTGGAAGGGGGCCCCCGTGGACGCCTGAAGAGAGGCAGGACGGGACCGGCCTTTCCTTTCGGAGGGAGCCAGCCGGTGGGTTTGTGGACCCTCCCTCCAGCGTGGGGCAGAGGGATTCCCCCTGGGGGCCCAGGCCCCCCCTTACCTTGTGACGCACGGCCGGGAGGAGGGCGTTGAAGCAGGTAGCCAGGAAGACGCCGCCTCCGAAGGCGTTGCAGAGGGAGAGGAGCCTCTGGGAGCGTCGGGCCTTCTCGTGGTCGGCCTGGAGGACCTTGACCGGCAGGAGGGACCCTCCCAGCATCAGGACAAAGACCCCCACCAGGCACAGCAGCTTGGCCAGCAGCACCTTCATCTTGACGCCAGGACGGGGGGGGGGGGGGCGGCGGGCTGGAGGCAGGGCTCTCAACTCTTCCGTGGAAGGGGCTGCCGGGGAGGCTGAGGGGTGGGCAGGTGGCATCCGCTGGGCGAATCCATGGGGTCCCTGCGGTGGTGGTGGGGGGGGTGAGAGAGAGGAGGAAATCAGCAGCACCATCAGTCAGGCCGTGCCAGTCCCAGGCAGCCAGGGAACCTCGGCCTGCCCCCCCTCCGCCCACCCCAGGGGACCCCTGGAGGAGGAGATTCTGGGCTCAGGCGCCAGGCTGTCCGGCTGCACCCTTCTTCCTCACGACGGCTGGCCTTCCCTGACTTCTCCCTTGCCAAATCCTGTTCTAAATGCACTTTAAAGAATTTTAATGATTAAAAGCATTTCAAAGAACAGAAATACTGTTCTAAAAGCTATTTAAATGACTACTGGGCTGGGGGACTTCCCTTATGAGGAAAGGCTAAAACATTTGGGGCTCTTTAGTCTGGAAAAAAAGGTGCCTGAGGGGGGATAGGATTGAGACGTACAAAATAATGCAGGGCATGAGTCAAGAGGGACACCCTTCTCCCTCTCAGAGAATACCAGAACTAGGGGCTGGGAGAGTGAGAACAGACAAAAGAAAATGCTTTTTGTTTAACCCAGCGTGTTGTTAGTCTGTGGAACTCCCTGCCACAGGATGTGGTGATGACATCTGGCCTGGATGCCTTCAAAAGGGGATTGGACAGATTCCTGGAGGAAAAGTCCATCCCAGGTTACAAACCATGATGGAAATGTGTCATCTCCAGGCTTAAAACTGGGGTCCTTCAAGGGCCGGATGCAGGGGAGTGGACTATCAGGAGACAGAGATCGAGTCTCGTGCGCTCCCGGACGCATCTGGTGGGGGTCAACTGGGAGATCCAGGAAGCTGGACTAGATGGGCCCTTCTTGGCCTGATCCTGCAGGGCTCTTCTTATGTAAAGCAGGTTCTAATAGCAAGGCTAAACCCAAAAGTGTTAAGTTGTGGACATTTCTTGATTCTAGCAACCATGCTGCTCTCTCAAAAAGTTTGGTGGGGGGGGGTGGAACCACACTGGCCCCTTTTACTGCAAGATCCCCCTGGGCAAAAGATCCCCTGCATTATGGTGGTGTCCTCACCCCTGCCTGCCCCGCCCTCACCCCAGTTTCCACCCCCCCCAACCCTTTTCTCCCCAGAAATCCTCCTCCAGAGGAACCCCACTTGGCCACAGAGTCAAGGAGGGGACCCCCAAGTTGTGTGTGGTGCTGGTTTTTTTTGGGGGGGGGGGAGTGGGGAGGAGATAGCTGTGGCCTGGCCTGTCTCTCACCCAGATGATGATGATGATGATGCCCTTTGCAGCTGCTTATCCAAACCCCCAACCGGCCAAAATAAAAATTGGAATTATTTTGCCCTCCTTAAACACAAATCCAAGGGCGAGACGGCCACCAAGGAACGGTAGAGAGAGAAAGAGAGGCCAGGCAGGCAGGAGGGGGCGGGGTGGGCCTTAAAGTAACGAACGTTACAAGGGTAACGACGGTAACGGAGGCGGGCTTTGTGCCTCCCGGTCCTTCCCCCTCCAACTGCCGCTCCGATTCCCAGGCTAGAAAAAGTAACTTTCTTGGACTACCGTTCCCTCCAGGCTCCGTCTTGCCCCGGGTCTCGGCCGTGGCAAAAGAACTTCCGCAAAAGTAACGTAATTCCATTGCGCCCCCCCCCACCTCTCCGTCGCCAGGCGTCCCTTAGCAACGGGCCCGCGTTCTTCTCTTCCGCCGGCGGGACTCGGGCAACGTCTCCTAGCAACCAGCCCCGCCCACCATCACCGTCACCCGCGGGGCCCCCCCTCAGGCGCCCCCAAACTCGCCTCTTGCGCCGCCGTGGGTCCCCCGCCACTTCCCCGACTCCCCCGCCCTCCGAAACCGTCATTGGCAAAAATCTGCACGCTGATTGGACGAAACGCCTGTCAATCAAACGTCTCGTCCAGCCAGCGGCCAGCTATGCCGTAGGGAACCGCCCATCTTCTTCCGTCAAAAACAGGAACGGTTCGGGGACGACTTCCGGTCCCCGCTGTCCGACACATTATAGAGTCCGGTAAGGAAACGAAGCCTCAAAATAAAAGGTTCCAAGACTACTGGCGCATGCGCAGAGCTGAAGAAGCAATAATCCATAGGGTTGCATTGCCATCTGGTGGTCAAATTTTGAAATTACACATTAGGTTAAAAAAGACGCTGACAAAGGGTGAGCGATTTGTAAGTCTCTGCTACCATCTGGTGGCCAAATGCCGTATTGCAAGGGGCACACTAAAATTAATTTTAAATCCCCAAGCGCTTCTCTACTGCCATCTGGTGGCAAACCCGGTACTGCAACTTATTTAAAAAATGCCAAAATGCCTCTCTACTGCCATCTGGTGGCTAACCTGGTACTGCAACTTATTTTAAAAAATGCCTCTCTACTGCCATCTGGTGGCAAACCCGGTACTGCAACTTATTTAAAAAATGCCAAAATGCCTCTCTACTGCCATCTGGTGGCTAACCTGGTACTGCAACTTATTTTAAAAAAATGCCTCTCTACTGCCATCTGGTGGCCAAACTGGTACTGCAACTTATAAAAACGCCTCTCTACTGCCATCTGGTGGCCAAACTGGTACTGCAACTTATAAAAATGCCTCTCTACTGCCCTCTGGTGGCCAAACTGGTACTGCAACTTATAAAAACGCCTCTCTACTGCCCTCTGGTGGCCAAACTGGTACTGCAACTTATAAAAACGCCTCTCTACTGCCCTCTGGTGGCCAAACTGGTACTGCAACTTATAAAAATGCCTCTCTGCTGCCCTCTGGTGGCCAAACTGGTACTGCAACTTATCAAAACGCCTCTCTACTGCCCTCTGGTGGCCAAACTGGTACTGCAACTTATCAAAACGCCTCTCTACTGCCCTCTGGTGGCCAAACTGGTACTGCAACTTATCAAAACGCCTCTCTAATGCCCTCTGGTGGTCAAACTGGTACTGCAACTTATAAAAACACCTCTCTACTGCCCTCTGGTGGCCAAACTGGTACTGCAACTTATAAAAACGCCTCTCTACTGCCCTCTGGTGGCCAACCCGGTACTGCAACTGATAAAACCGCCTCTCTACTGCCCTCTGGTGGCCAAACTGGTACTGCAACTTATAAATACGTCTCTCTACTGCCCTCTGGTGGCCAAACTGGTACTGCAACTTATCAAAACGCCTCTCTAATGCCCTCTGGTGGCCAAACTGGTACTGCAACTTATAAAAACGCATTTCTACTGCCCTCTTGTGGCCAAACTGGTACGGCAACTTATGAAAACGCATTTCTACTGCCCTCTTGTGGCCAAACTGGTACTGCAACTTATAAAAACGCCTCTCTACTGCCCTCTGGTGGCCAAACTGGTATTGCAGCTTATGAAAACGCCTCTCTACTGCCCTCTTGTAGCCAAACTGGTACTGCAACTTATGAAAACGCCTCTCTACCGCCCTCTGGTGGCCAAACTGGTACTGCAACTTATAAAAACGCCTCTATACTGCCCTCTGGTGGCCAAACTGGTACTGCAACTTATAAAATGTCTCTCTACTGCCCACTGGTGGCCAAAGTGGTACTGCAACTTATAAAAACGCCTCTCTACTGCCCTCTGGTGGCCAAACTGGTACTGCAACTTATGAAAACGCCTCTCTACTGCCCTCTTGTGGCCAAACTGGTACTGCAACTTATGAAAACGCCTCTCTACCGCCCTCTGGTGGCCAAACTGGTACTGCAACTTATAAAAACGCCTCTATACTGCCCTCTGGTGGCCAAACTGGTACTGCAAATTATAAAAACGCCTCTCTACTGCCCTCTGGTGGCCAAACTGGTACTGCAACTTATAAAAATGCCTCTCTACTGCCCTCTTGTGGCCAATCTGGTACTGCAACATATAAAAATGCCTCTCTACTGCCCTCTGGTGGCCCAAGTGGTACTGCAACATATAAAAATACCTCTTTACTGCTCTCTTGTGGCCAATCTGGTACTGCAACTTATAAAAACGCCACTCTACTGCCATCCGGTGGCCAAACTGGTACTGCAACTTATAAAAATGCCTCTCTACTGCCCTCTTGTGGCCAATCTGGTACTGCAACGTATAAAAACGCCTCTCTACTGCCCTCTGGTGGCCAAACTGGTACTGCAACTTATAAAAATGCCTCCCTACTGCCCTCTGGTGGCCAAACTGGTACTGCAACTTATAAAAATGCCTCTCTACTGCCCTCTGGTGGCCAAACTGGTACTGCAACGTATAAAAACGCCTCTCTACTGCCCTCTGGTGGCCAAACTGGTACTGCAACTTATGAAAACGCCTCTCTACTGCCCTCTGGTGGCCAAACTGGTATTGCAACTTATAAAAACGCCTCTCTACTGCCCTCTGGTGGCCAAATTGGTACTGCAACTAATAAAAATCCCCCTCTACTGCCCTCTTGTGGCCAAACTGGTACTGCAACTTATAAAAATGTCTCTCTACTGCCCTCTGGTGGCCAAACTGGTACTGCAACTTATAAAAACGCCTCTCTACTGCCCTCTTTGGCCACCGGAGGGCAGTAGAGAGGCATTTTTATAAGTTGCAGTACCACTTTGGCCACCAGAGGGCAGTAGGGAGGCATTTTTATATGTTGCAGTACCAGATATGCCACCAGAGGGCAGTAGAGAGGCATTTTTATAAGTTGCAGTACCAGTTTGGCCACAAGAGGGCAGTAGAGAGGCGTTTTTATAAGTTGCAGTACCAGTTTGGCCACAAGAGGGCAGTAGAGAGGCATTTTTATAAGTTGCAGTACCAGTTTGGCCACCAGAGGGCAGTAGAGAGTCATTTTATAAGTTGCAGTACCAGTTTGGCCACCAGAGGGCAGTAGAGAGGCATTTTCATAAGTTGCAGTACCAGTTTGGCCACCAGAGGGCAGTAGAGAGGCATTTTTATAAGTTGCAGTACCAGTTTGGCCACAAGAGAGCAGTAGAGAGGCGTTTTCATAAGTTGCAGTACCAGTTTGGCCACCAGAGGGCAGTAGAGAGGCGTTTTTATCAGTTGCAGTACCGGGTTGGCCACCAGATGGCCGTAGAGAGACGTTTTTATAAGTTGCAGTACCACTTTGGCCACCAGAGGGCAGTAGATAGGCATTTTTCTAAGTTGCAGTACCAGTTTGGCCACCAGAGGGCAGTAGAGAGGCGTTTTCATAAGTTGCAGTACCAGTTTGGCCACCGGAGGGCAGTAGAGAGGCATTTTTATAAGTTGCAGTACCACTTTGTCCTCCAGAGGGCAGTAGGGAGGCATTTTTATATGTTGCAGTACCAGATTGGCCACCAGAGGGCAGTAGAGAGGCATTTTTATAAGTTGCAGTACCAGTTTGGCCACAAGAGGGCAGTAGAGAGGCGTTTTTATAAGTTGCAGTACCAGTTTGGCCACCGGAGGGCAGTAGAGAGGCATTTTTATAAGTTGCAGTACCACTTTGGCCTCCAGAGGGCAGTAGGGAGGCATTTTTATAAGTTGCAGTACCAGATTGGCCACCAGAGGGCAGTAGAGAGGCATTTTTATAAGTTGCAGTACCAGTTTGGCCACCAGAGGGCAGTAGAGAGGTGTTTTTATAAGTTGCAGTACCACTTTGGCCACCAGAGGGCAGTAGAGAGGCGTTTTTATAGGTTGCAGTACCAGTTTGGCCACCAGAGGGCGGTAGAGAGGCGTTTTTATAAGTTGCAGTACCAGTTTGGCCACCAGAGGGCAGTAGAGAGACATTTTTATAAGTTGCAGTACCAGTTTGGCCACCAGAGGGCAGTAGAGAGGCGTTTTCATAAGTTGCAGTACCAGTTTGGCCACAAGAGGGCAGTAGAGAGGCGTTTTCATAAGTTGCAGTACCAGTTTGGCCACAAGAGGGCAGTAGAGAGGCGTTTTCATAAGTTGCAGTACCAGTTTGGCCACCAGAGGGCAGTAGAGAGGCATTTTCATAAGTTGCAGTACCAGTTTGGCCACCAGAGGGCAGTAGAGAGTCATTTTTATAAGTTGCAGTACCAGTTTGGCCACCAGAGGGCATTAGAGAGGCGTTTTGATAAGTTGCAGTACCAGTTTGGCCACCAGAGGGCAGTAGAGAGGCGTTTTGATAAGTTGCAGTACCAGTTTGGCCACAAGAGAGCAGTAGAGAGGCGTTTTCATAAGTTGCAGTACCAGTTTGGCCACCAGAGGGCAGTAGAGAGGCATTTTCATAAGTTGCAGTAACAGTTTGGCCACCAGAGGGCGGTAGAGAGGCTTTTTTTAAATAAGTTTCTGTACCAGATTGGCCACAAGAGGGCAGTAGAGAGGTATTTTTATAAGTTGCAGTACCACTTTGGCCACCAGAGGGCAGTAGAGAGGCATTTTTATACGTTGCAGTACCAGTTTGGCCACAAGAGGGCAGTAGAGAGGCATTTTTATAAGTTGCAGTACCAGGTTGGCCACCAGAGGGCAGTATAGAGGGATTTTCATAACTTGCAGTACCAGTTTGGCCACCAGAGGGCATTAGAGAGGCGTTTTGATAAGTTGCAGTACCAGTTTGGCCACCAGAGGGCAGTAGAGAGACGTATTTATAAGTTGCAGTACCAGTTTGGCCACCAGAGGGCAGTAGAGAGGCGTTTTTATCAGTTGCAGTACCGGGTTGGCCACCAGATGGCAGTAGAGAGACGTATTTATAAGTTGCAGTACCAGTTTGGCCACCAGATGGCAGTAGAGAGGCGTTTTTATAAGTTGCAGTACCAGTTTGGCCACCAGAGGGCAGTAGAGAGGCATTTTTATAAGTTGCAGTACCAGTTTGGCCACCAGAGGGCAGTAGAGAGGCATTTTTATAAGTTGCAGTACCAGTTTGGCCACCAGATGGCAGTAGAGAAGCATTTTGGCATTTTTTAAATAAGTTGCAGTACTGGGTTTGCCACCAGATGGCAGTAGAGAGGCATTTTTTTAAATAAGTTGCAGTACCAGGTTAGCCACCAGATGGCAGTAGAGAGGCATTTTGGCATTTTTTAAATAAGTTGCAGTACCGGGTTTGCCACCAGATGGCAGTAGAGAGGCATTTTTTTAAATAAGTTGCAGTACCAGGTTAGCCACCAGATGGCAGTAGAGAGGCATTTTGGCATTTTTTAAATAAGTTGCAGTACCGGGTTTGCCACCAGATGGCAGTAGAGAGGCATTTTGGCATTTTTTAAATAAGTTGCAGTACCAGGTTAGCCACCAGATGGCAGTAGAGAGGCATTTTGGCATTTTTTAAATAAGTTGCAGTACCGGGTTTGCCACCAGATGGCAGTAGAGAAGCGCTTGGGGATTTAAAATTAATTTTAGTGTGCCCCTTGCAATACGGCATTTGGCCACCAGATGGTAGCAGAGACTTACAAATCGCTCACCCTTTGTCAGCGTCTTTTTTAACCTAATGTGTAATTTCAAAATTTGACCACCAGATGGCAATGCAACCCTATGGATTATTGCTTCTTCAGCTCTGCGCATGCGCCAGTAGTCTTGGAACCTTTTATTTTGAGGTTTCGTTTCCTTACCGGACTCTATAATGTGTCGGACAGGGGGGACCGGAAGTCGTCCCCGAACCGTTCCTGTTTTTGACGGAAGAAGATGGGCGGTTCCCTACGGCATAGCTGGCCGCTGGCTGGACGAGACGTTTGATTGACAGGCGTTTCGTCCAATCAGCGTGCAGATTTTTGCCAATGACGGTTTCGGAGGGCGGGGGAGTCGGGGAAGTGGCGGGGGACCCACGGCGGCGCAAGAGGCGAGTTTGGGGGCGCCTGAGGGGGGGGCCCCGCGGGTGACGGTGATGGTGGGCGGGGCTGGTTGCTAGGAGACGTTGCCCGGGTCCCGCCGGCGGAAGAGAAGAACGCGGGCCCGTTGCTAAGGGACGCCTGGCGACGGAGAGGTGGGGGGGGGCGCAATGGAATTACGTTACTTTTGCGGAAGTTCTTTTGCCACGGCGGAGACCCGGGGCAAGACGGAGTCTGGAGGGAACGGTAGTCCAAGAAAGTTACTTTTTCTAGCCTGGGAATCGGAGCGGCAGTTGGAGGGGGAAGGACCGGGAGGCACAAAGCCCGCCTCCGTTACCGTCGTTACCCTTGTAACGTTCGTTACTTTAAGGCCCACCCCGCCCCCTCCTGCCTGCCTGGCCTCTCTTTCTCTCTCTACCGTTCCTTGGTGGCCGTCTCGCCCTTGGATTTGTGTTTAAGGAGGGCAAAATAATTCCAATTTTTATTTTGGCCGGTTGGGGGTTTGGATAAGCAGCTGCAAAGGGCATCATCCTCATCATCTGGTGAGAAACCTCTCTACTGCTCTCCTGTGGCAAACCTGGTACTTCAGATTGTTTAGATGGATGGTATAAAAATGAAATAAATAAATAAAGTGACAGAAACAGCCAACAGTGTCAAAAAGAGTTTATTTTCTACATTAAAAGGGGATTGTAGAGGAAACACTTATTTTTTGGAATAGCCAAGATGCAGTTCTCCCAGAAGGAAATGCCTCTGACCTCCCACACCCCCCCTCACCCTTCTCATACACACGCTGGGCTCAGAATTCCTCTCCTCTGCCTTACATGCGAGCATTTCCCACCTGAAATGGTTGGCCACCTTCTGCCCCTCTAACCCTAACTCCCACACACCTTGGCCCTGATTGATCTTCAACTAAAAGGGTGGAAAAGAGCAGCTCTGTGTCCAAAACTACAACCCCATTGTCATTTATGGGCGCCGGTTGCTGGGTGCTCAAACACCTGGGAAACTACGCCTCTTCCCCCCCCCTTGCAACTGGGTGCTTTCGTGTTGATGCTAGCCAGCAGGTGAAGGGGGTGTTGGGTTGATGGGGGGGGGGGCAGAGGGGTGGAGGAAGCTCCATTATATTTGGGGTGGGGGAAGGACCTCCTAAGGTCTGCCTTCTTGTTCATCCAGGGCCACTTGCCCTATGCAGGCCAAAGGGGAGGATCACATTCTCCTGAAGCCTGTGTGCCCAGGAAAGCAGAGCTAGCACCGTGGTGGGCAGGGCATCGGAGCTCCAGGGGGGGAGAGGGGATTCCCGAGGCCGCCCGCTTTTGGCTGTTTTGGAAAAGAACGCACCCACTGGAAACTGAAGGGCTGCCGTGCAGGGGTGGGGATGGGGGGTGGGGGTGACATGCTGAGTTGTGCTGCAGGGGGACCAGAAAATGCAGCCGCAGCACCCCTTCCTCTTGAGCCCACCTGCAGAACAGGCTAGAAGCGTCCTTTCTCCAGGCACTGGCCTCGTGAGCCCACCTCTCACGTGATCCGCCTGGGGGGCGGGCGGGGGGGGGGGAGGCTGTCTCTGCCAAGGGTGACAACTCAAGAACTCCTGTGATGGGTCTCCTCGAACAGGACCTTCTCCTGGACCTGATAACAGTCTTACATTTCTAGACAACGGCTACAGTTTACCAGAAAGCCCAGGAACCCCAACCTCAAATCAGAAATACTTTAAAAACAAAGAAAACCAAGATGACTGGCCGCCAAAACCCACCACACAAACCAGCACATCAGCTCCAACCAGCTTACAGAAAGAACACTTCTCGTGTCATGCTTGCCATGGGCTTTAAAAAAGGACACACAGACAGAGAGACAGGCACGCACACAGAGAGTTCCTTATCTAGAGTCCAATTTACAAACACATAAAACCCCCTCCCCCACCAAAAATCATTTTAGTCCCATTCCAGGGACAGTGTCCCTTCCCTCCTATGCACATGATCACCCAAAGACGAAATCAAAATCCTCCAGTCAGGTCCATCTATCTTCCGCTCCGTGCCACATGCCAGGCAGCTTCAGCACTGCCGCCAAAGCAATCGCTGGGGGCAGGGTGAGGGCGGGAGATGGCCTTGAACCCCTGATCCCAGCTCTTTTGGGACCCAAAAAGAGTTAGCAAAGGCTATGAGCAAGAAGGGGACACAGGACACTCTCCGGGCAGGGAGACAGAAGTCCCTACATGGAGAATAGAATAAGAAAAATAACAGTAATAATAATGAGGAGGAGGAGGAGGAGAACTAAAGGCAGCTGCCCTGTCTTGGGGGGAGGGGGGGAGGCCTGCAGTTCTGCAGAGGGGAAGTTCTCCCGAGGAAAGAGCGATGCCTTTCTCCAGGGCAGGTGGGAAAGAGAACAAATGTCTCCTCTGATTTGCAAAAGGAAAGCAGGGCAAGGCTGTATGTGCTGCTGCTGCTGCTGCTGCTGAAGGGCTCTGCCAGGCAGCAGAGAGCGAGGAGCAGGAGGGGTGAGGGGGGGTGGGGCGGTCGGGGTGGAACTATGGGGAACAGTCTCTCGCATGCAAGTCAGAGGGACGAGTGGGGCTTCCCCACCCCAACCTCCCTCCTCTTGTCCCTCTTGGGCTTTTACTTTCCAGATGGAGAAGAGAAAGGCCAACTCGGCTTCCAAATTTGTTTTCTTCTTCCTTGTTTTTCTTCTGGGGCGAAGTCCATCCCCCCCCAGCCCAGACTGACCCTGAGAGAAAGAGAGAGGGATGGGAAGCCTTGAGAGCTTATCTCTTCACCCCAGCTGCTCTGCTTCTCAGCTGTTCCGGGCTGGTGGGGGGGGTTGTAAATTACGCAAACGTTCCTCCCCCCAAATGTTGCAACTAGGACCCTTCCTGCTCTAGATTCCCGCCCCTCTGCTACCAGAATGCTTCCGTCTTCTCTCCAGCAAAAAAAAAACCTCTCTTGGCCACCCGAACTTTCCATTTCCCTTCACCAAACTGAACCTCCCTGGGTGAGCCAGCTTGTGCTCCCTTCCCTGCGGCCTCTGAAGGAGAGGGAGGCAGAAGGACTCACCCGCCACCGGCTCCCTCACTCTTGCTGCTCTTCATTGCTGGCGCTGGGGGCCCTGCTCCGGATTTGGCTGCGCAACTGCTCTATGAGCTCAGGGTTCTGTTGCTGCATTTGCTGAGCAAACTGTTGGCCTCTGAAAGGAAACAAGGAAGGTGGTGTGGAGGAAGGAAAACAAACCTTGGCAAGCGGTTGGCTGCGGAGGCTCCCCCCCCGCCGCCCCCCACAAAGGGTCACTTGTGCTTCGACTCAGTCCCCCATGGAAGGAGAAGACGCTACTAGATGCAGGAAAGCCCACCTCCTTCCCCCTCCCATCGCAAGACAGGGAACACAGACTCGGCCACGGGCAAGGAAAAGGTCCAAGAGAGAAACCCACAGTTGAGATGGAAAGGGGAACGGAGTGGTCTGCCCGGAAAGAACAAGAGGCAGCCGCCCATCGGCTTACTGGGGGGGCGGGGCAGGGGAGGCCCATTTCCTGGCAGGTGCAAGTTCCGATTCCCAACCCTTCAGCTTCCCATCACGGACAGCAAACTCTCTTTTTTGCACCAAAATTCCTGGGGGAGAGGCTTTGGATTCCACCCCATCAGTCCCTCCAGAGCCCCAACCTCCTCCGTAAAGCAACGCCGCTATTCCAACCCCACTCCTGCAGCCCAAACGTGGCGCTCTTGGGCCCTCGGTGGCCTTAGTGGGGGTGGGCAAAGGCACTGAGGGGGCCCGGAGGAGCAGAGAGCTGAAAACTGGCCAAAGCCTTGATACTCGACTCGGAAGGGGGCGGGAGAGGGAAGAGGGCAGGCCCCAGGCAGAGACAGTGTCCCTATCTTGCAAATGGGAGGTTTTCAGGGCAGCAGGTTGTGCGTGCATGTGGAATGCCCCCCCCCCCAGTTCCACCCAGTTCTACTCACGCTTGGATAAGGCTTGCAAGGTCGTTGGGGGAAGGAGTGGCTCCCGGCGTGGCCGTGGGGTTCTGGCCCCCCGAGATCATCCCTGACATCCTGCAGAAGTAGGGAAACCTTCATTAAGAGGGAGGACTGGGCAAGAGGCCCCAAAAGCAAAAGCCCTGCCAGGAAAGGGCCGAGACTTACAGCTGCTGCACTTGAGGGTTGTTCATCAGGTTGGAGGCCTAGTTAATGAGAAGGCGAGGGAGAGAAAGAGATTTGGGGGGGGGGGGAGGGGGGAGAATCTCAGCCAGCAGTTCAACCAAGGAGCAGACCTAACGGCTGTTTTAAGGCTATTTTCAGGCCCGGCGGCTAAAGCAGCCCCTCGTCTGATCGAGAGCAGAATCCCTGGAATGCTTCAGGGGATGAGCCTTTTTGAGGCTGAAGGGCCAAGGCCCCGAGGGAAGTCAGCAGGGCTGAGGGCACTGGCCAAGCGAGCGGGGGGGGGGGGGGGGAAGAGAATAACTCCTTATCAATGCCTCTGAAACACCACCCCACCCCACACACCCTCTGGCCTGATTTGGGCCACGGCCTGCTGTTCCGATGGTGCCACAGAGGTGGGAGAGGCAGAGAGAAAGCAGGGGACGCAGAGCCCAGTCCCGACCCCAAAGCCCCCCATGGGGTTGGTGGTGGTGGTGATGGAGGAGAAACAAGCTTCACCCACCATGCTCATGAATCCTGGGTTGTTGAGGAGACTGGCCAGGTCGAAACCGCCTGGGTTTCCCGTCTGTGGGAGGAGGAAGGAGAGAAAGGGGGGGGGAGAGAGAGAGGGAAGGTCAGGAGGCCCCATGAATCCACAGGGACGCTGCCTCCAGCCTTGGTAGCTGTGAGGAACCAACCTCATATTTATTTATTTATTTATTTATTGAACTTATATACCGCCCGTCTTCCCGAAGGAACTCTGGGCGGTTCACAACATAAGAAATACTAATAATAACTAATAACATAACATCCCTCTTCCTCTTCCATGCCACCCTGTTCCCCCTCCCCCCCTCTCTCTCTCTCTCTGCCCGCGTGCCAGGAGCCCCCGGACGGACAGCCTTGTGACCTGCTGTCCAGGTCGAGGGATGCCCCCTCCCAGCCCCCTCTTCAAGGCACCCACCGGGCTCGGGGCCTCCTTCATTTTCTGCTCGGTGACTTTCAGGTTCGACTTGTACGTCTCATTGTCTGGGTCAAGCTCCAGAGCTTTCCTGTAGTACACGACGGCTTCCGAGAGCTTGTTTAGGCTGGAGAGGGCTAACCTGCCAGTCAAAGAGGGGGAGGGGGATTGAAAAAGACACGACCATCCTCTTGGGACCCTCAGCAAACAGCCACTCAAAAGAGGATCGCCTCCTCTGGCCAACGGAGGCACCTGAGAGGAGTGGGGAAGACAGGGGGAGGCTCTGGAAACCCTGGCGAGGAACCCCCCAGGCCGACCCCTGGAAGAGCACTCCGGGGGGGGGGGGAACCAGGGGACCAGGAGGGGGCAGCAGAAGAGGGGAGAATCCCGGAGGGAACGCCACTCACCCCATCCGCCCATAAGCTTTGCTATATTTGGGGTCGATGTGAATGGCCCTTTCGCAGTCTCGGACGGCCCCGGCGTAGTTGCCCAGTTTGCTGTAGGCAGCGGCCCTGGAGGAGAAGGAGGAGGAGGAGGAGGAGGAGGAAGAGGAGGAGGCGTTGGCAGCAGTAGCAGTAGCAGCAGAGCAGAGCAGAGCAGGCTGGCCGGAAGGGGGGCTCCTCCCAACCCTCCTGAGGTTTGGTTTGGGGAACCAAATGAGGGCAACCAAAAACAGTCTGCAGGGGCAGGTGACCGACTGACAGCAGCAGCAGCAGGATCTGTGGGGTGAAAGCTCAGCGGGGGACCTCCCTTACCTGTTGCAGTAGTAGACCGCATTGGACGGGTTGAGCTCAATGGCTTTCCCGTAATACGAGACGGCGCTGTCGTAGTTTTCGGCTTTCATCTGCTCGTTCCCTGCCAGAGAAGAATCAAGTGGCCCTCAGGAGACGGGTGGTGCCGCTCGTTGGGAACGAGACTCTGGGTGCCCCATCACCCCCTCGGGTTCTCCCACCACCAGCTGCTTGACAGGAGACCCCCCCACCCCACCCCCACACACACACAGAGAGACACACACACTTCCACCTCCGGGGCCTGCTCGTTTGTTGCCCTCCTCCCCTTCTGCTTCCTAGAAGTCCCTCACTGAGGCCTAGATGTCCTGTGGCTAACCATCATCAGCACCCCATTGCCTTCACACCCCAAGCAATATTCCAAGCAAGGCCCTTGACCCCTGGGGAGCGACAGAGAGAAGGCTGCTCATGGTCCACAAAAAAACCCCACCCTCATGCTCAGGGATGCCCCCCCTCTTGCTGCCTGTCCTGAGGGGGGGGAGCATCGCTGGGCTGGTTCTGCCTGCCCTGCAGACCCCCACCTACTTACCTTCAGCCTTCAGCCTTTCTGCTTCGGAGGCGTCCTCCTCTGAAAGAGGTGCCGGGTCAGGCGTGGGCATCTGCGGCAGGGGCTCCTGGCGGGACAAGGCGTTTCCGGAGGGAACCAACGGGAGAGCGCGCACACACGCAGAGAGAGAGAGAGAAAGAGAGAGAGTGAGTGAGTCCACATTTGCCACAAGGCAGCCTGATCGGAGTCACCCAACCTATTCCAGGAGCTGTGAGGCACCTCAGGGGAGCTGAGCTTTAGGCTCCCACCTCAGAAGAAGGGTCACAATCCTATCCCAACCCCCAAGCCCCCTCCCCCCAATACCCAGAGTAAACAGCGTGTACAGGGAATGGCTATTCCCACCCACCCAGCTAGCAAAAAAAAAAAAAAAAAGCACTCCATCTGACAAACAATAAACAAAAAACCCCACCCACTGCGCCTGGGGCCTGGAGACGCAGGGGGCTCCGCAGCAACCCCTGCCCGCTGCAAGGCCCTGCTCGGGGCCTCTCCCTGCAGGGGCTCCTTTGTGTGCCTCCTGGCAGGCACCCACCTTGGCTGCGGCGGCCTCGAAGATTTCCGGCAGGGTCTGGGAGAGTGCCAGGCTTCGGTCCTCCATGGAGACCCCAAAGGCGGTCTCAAGGCACTGGATGGCCACTGAGGGGAAAAAGGCAAAGGTCAGCGTCCGTCCGCCTGCCCGCTTACGCGCTCTCTGAGCTGCCTGGCGCTGCTTGGCGCCCAAAGGGGACTTGAAAGGTTTACCTAAAGATATACTCAATAAACAACTAAATAAACAGGTCAGAGAAGAGCCACTAATTGCTCTGTTGAAGGTCGGAAGGTGAATGCGGAGGGGCTTCAGAGGGAGGGCAAAGCAGGGGGGGGAGGGAAGAGAAGCCAGGCTCTCCTCTTCTGCTTCTCCCCCCCCCACCTCCCCTTGGCCCTCCTCGGGACCCCCACCCCCACCACCCACCACCCCCGGTGGCTTGTGGCCCACCTTCCAGGCTCTCCTGGGCGTCCGGGGAGAGGCCTCCATTCAGCAGCTGGTCCTGGAGGAACTGGACGATGGAGAAGGCCAGCCGCCGCTTCTGCTCCGCCATCCTGGGGCTCCCCCCGGGGCCGGACGGCCAGTGGGACCACCAGACCCTCCTCCTCCTCCTCCTCCTCCTCCTCGCAGCTTCCGCTGTGGCTTTTCCTCTTCCTCCTCCTCCCTGTAACCGGTTGGTTAAAAAGAAGGCAGAAATTGGGTTAATGGGGGGGGGGGGAGAAAGAGAAGGAGAATAAAGACATAAAGACATACAACAGCCCCGCCCCCCTCCTCATGACAGATGCAGGGATAATCTTGGGTACAACCTATTATATTGTTATTATCATTAGTATTAGTATTATCATCATTATTATCATTATGAAGGAGGGGTGATGCGGCTTCTGAACAGGCAGGAATCCAACAGGAACTGGGAGTCACCCAGATGTTCCCTGGAAACACTGGGGGGGGGGTATATATTTCCTCTGCAGGAGAGAAGACAAGGGGGAGGAGAAGGCGGGAACCCAGGAAGGAAGCGCCCCAGTAGCCCCCCCCCCAGTGCAAAGCCCCCCCCCGTCCTGCTCCTTCCAGGAGAGGAGGGGGGAGGACAGGCGGACGTCCCACCGGTGGAGCCCCAGGCCCGTCCCGCCCCCCCCCCTCGGCCTGGGCCAGGGAGAAAGAAGGGGGGGGAGGCCGAACCGGAGTCGCCCCTTGGAGGCAGCCCCACCCACCCCTCTGCCCGATGGTTAGCTCGCCTGGGGAGGCAGGCAGAAGCCCAACAGGGCAAGCCCGAGGGCAGGCACAGGCTCCCCCAGAATGCCCCGGGGCTGGGGGGGGGGGTCTCAGAACTCCCCCTCCCCTCAGGAAGGGCGCCCCCCCCCACGACCCCACTCACCAGCCCTCCGTCGCCCCCCACAGCACGGAAGCCTGACGTCCTGCCACGAGCACGCATGCGCGGTCAAGGCCCCCTTGTCTGGTTCGCACGAGCCAGCTTCTACTGCGCAGGCGCCACAGACGGACGTTCCGGGCGTGCCACTGCGCCTGCGTACGGAGCGCGGGGAGTGCCAGTAACGGGCGGCCGCGTCAATTCCCGAGTGCGCACGCGCGGAAGAGGGGGCGGTCCCCTGTTAGCCACCGACCGCATGCGCAGAGCCCGCACGCGAAGGCTCTACCGGCAGTCTATAATCTCGTGCCCAGAGAGATAAGAAAAAAAGAAGAGTAGCCTCTTGGTTTCCGAGGTCGCACGGGCGGGAAATGTTCAGCCTCCCCTCGCCCTTCCGAGGGCGGCGAACGCCAGCCCTGCAGTGCAGGACGAGTCTTGGCAAAGGCCCCAAAGAGGGTGCGGGCGACCTGGATCCCAAGGCAAAAACAAAACAGGGGGTGGAGGGAGGGGAAGCCCAGCCGGCACAGCAGCGGAGGCCCGCCCTCAAGCCTGGGCAGAGGATGCTGGGCTTTGGAGTCCCGAGCACGGGCTGTGCCTGCCCAGCCCTGCCCGGGAGCGGGACGCTCTTCTCCTCCCTGGGCAGGCGGGCAGGCAGTCTCTCTCCCCTCCCATGTCCCATGATCCCCTGCTCTCCTCCTTCTCCTCCTCCTCCACGTGAGTGGCTCCCCCGGAAGGTCAGCAGCAGCAGCAGCAGCAGCAGCAGCAGCAGCAGCATCGGCGGCGGCAGCATCAGCGATGGCTCCCCCGACAGGTCAGCCCCGTCCCTGGGAAGGGACCCCGTGGCCACACGGCAGGTGCCGCCCGACTCCAATGCCCATGCTCCACGGCCGGAAGCCAGGAGAGGAGCAAGCAACGGGGACCGCCGGGAAGGGGGGGAGGAGGAGGGCGAGGGACGAACGCCTGCCTGCCTTCCCAGGCACAGAGGAGGAGAGGGACGAGCGGGGGGATAATGGGATCGGTGGCTTTGCGGGGTCACCCGATGGGACCGGACCAGGACCAGGAGGAAGCAGGACCCCCACCCCCACCCCAGTATCCACGCACCGGACTGCCTGGAGACCCCCGGGGAAGTGGGGGGGGGGTGGCTCTCTCCTTGTCATCCTATATGAGGGGAATCCCTGGGTGGGTGGGTGGGTGATCCCGTGGGTCTCCCTGGCTGGGAAGGTATTGTTTGTGTGTGGGGGGGGGGTCGTTGCTTTCTCTTGCCCTCCTTCCTGCCCTAACCCCCCCTTTCCCTCTTCCTTCCTCCCCCCCCCCCCCAACTGCAGAGAGCATCCCAGAGGGGCAGCCCCCGGTGCGCCTGGCCAACCGCCTCCGGTGGGACCTGACGGCCCAGCAGATCACCAGTGCCACCGAGGAGCTGATCGCCCGGACCAAGCGGGTGTACGATGCGGTGGGGGCCCTGGCACAGCCGGACGTCTCCTACGAGAACACCCTCCAGGCCCTGGCTGCCGTGGAGGTGGACTACACGGGTACGGAGAGCCCAGGCAGCAGCCGTGCCCTGGGCAGGGAAGGGGAGTCAAGAGCCGTTGTGTGTACAAAAGACCCCACCACCACCACTACCCCCCTCGGCCAGCCTGGCCACCTTTTTAACCCGCCCCCAAACACTGCTTTGGTCTGGCTTTTCCTTGGTGGGGAAGAGCTTTTGACTTTGAAGCGTGTTCCTATGGCAAGCAAGAAATATTTCCCGGTGCACAACTTGAACCCACTGCCAGGCTCCGTTCTCTTCTTCCAGTCGAGCGGAACATGCTGGACTTCCCTCAGCACGTCTCCCCCTGCAAGGAGGTCCGTTCGGCCAGCACGGAGGCCGACAAGAGGCTCTCGGAGTTTGACGTCGAGATGAGCATGCGGAGGGATGTCTACCAGCGCATCATCTGGCTCCAGGTGGGCGGGGGGGGGGGGCAGGAGCCGGGAGGAGAAACACCACCACCTGCACCACCACCACCACCACCACCAGGACTGCCAGGCCGTGTGCCCTTCGGAGGGCAGGCGAGGGGGGGGGGCAGCAGAGGAACCTTCGTGGTCCTTCCTGGGCCAGTTCAACGGGGGGGGGGGGGGAGCTGCCAAGATGGCACCGTACAGGTGGAGAGCATGGCTGAGCCCCCTCCTCCTCCCAACACACACACTCCACCCCGCCCCCCCAGGAAAAGCTGGCCAGCACCCCGATGAAGCCAGAAGCCCAGAGGTACCTGGACAGGCTGATCAAGCTGGGCCGGAGGAGCGGCCTTCACCTGCCGAAAGCGACCCAGGAGGTAGGAGAGAAAACGCGATACACGCCTCTCTCGTCACCCCTCGCTGTCCGTTGCACTGGCTGGGGAAGATGGGCATTGTGGTTCTCTGTTGGGAGGGCTACTCCTCCATGTATAAATGGCAGAGGTGCCGAGGCGTGGGTGCCACAGCAGAAGTCGGCCTGGTCCCTTCCAGGCAGGGCAGAGGCCAGCAGCCCAGCCGGAAACCCAGCAACGCCCCACTCTTTGGCCCGTCCCTGCCAGCGAACCAGTTCTGGCGCATTTTCACCAGGGGCCGGCCTTGCCCCAAGGCCTCTTAATGGCCCAGCCTGGTCCAGAGTGCTGAAGAACAATAATTACGGCATCCTTCACAACCTCAGCCGCCCAGAAGGCAGGAACAGGGAGGCGAGGAGTCCTCTCCCCTGCCGGCGAAAAGGCCTCTGTGCCCCTTTATTCTCCGTGCCCACCATTGACAGCAGAGTGGCTTTCCATCCAGGGTTTCCCCGCCCTGCCCTGCGCCCAGAACATGGCAGCCCTTCCGCCACTTCCAGACCCCTTTGAAATATTCCTATATATTGTTGCATTTTTCCTTTGTACTGATGGAAACCGCACAAAGGTCTTCAGGAAGACGAGCGGTATAAAAATGTATAAATAAGGAAATATACATGATCGTATATACATTTGTCTGCCTTTTGCCCCTTAAGAAAATCAAAGGGATTAAGAAGAAGATGAGCGTCCTTTGCATCGACTTCAACAAAAACCTTAACGAGGACACGACTTCCCTGCTCTTCACCCAAGAGGAGCTGGGTAAGGAAGAAGCTTTGCCCCTTTCGCAAGGGAGGAGGGCGGGAGGGAGAGACACGGGCGCCCCTCCCGTGGAAAGGTAACCGTGCCCTCTTTTTCGGCCCTCCCAGGGGGGCTGCCCGAGGACTTCCTCAGCTCTCTGGAAAAAGCAGACGAGGGCCGGCTGAAGGTCACCCTGAAGTACCCCCACTATTTCCCCCTGATGAAGAAATGCCACGTGCCGGAAACCCGGAGGCAGATGGAGGCCAAGTTCAACTCCCGGTGCCAGGAGGTGAGCGGGGGGGGGGCAGTGGAGGGGGGAGGGCTGGGTGGTCTAGCCCTTACCTTCCCTCCACAGGGTGGTGGTGGTGGTGGTAGTTCATCCCTTGCGCCCGGCGGCCTTTGCCTGCTCCAGGAGAACTGCCGGATCCTGAAGGAGCTGGTGGACTTGCGGGCCCAGAAGTCGGCCCTCCTTGGGTTTGAGACGCATGCCGACTTCGTGCTGGAGATGAACATGGCCAGGGACAGCAAGACGGTGGCCGCCTTCCTGGGTAAGATGGGCCTCCTTCCCCTGGGTGGGGCAGGGCAGGGCGGGCACCCAGGATCCTGCCAGGGAGGGCCTGAGGAACAGGCTCGCGGAGGCCCCGGGCTGATGGCCACCCTCTTTCCCCCCACCCCACCCCACCCCACCCTGGCCTCCGTTGGCATCCCCTTACCCACTGGCAGACGAGCTGGCGGGCAAGCTGGGCCCACTGGGGGCGCGAGAGCGGGCCGCCCTGCTGGAGCTGAAGCAGGCCGAGTGCGCCGAGCGGGGGCTGCCCTTTGACGGGCGCATCAACGCCTGGGACATGCGCTACTACATGAACCAGGTGGAGGAGAGGCACTACCGGGTGGACCAGAACCGGCTCAAGGAGTTCTTCCCCATGGAGGTGGTGACGGCGGGGCTGCTGGGCATCTACCAGGAGCTGCTGGGCCTCTCCTTCCAGCCCGAGGAGGGGGCCCCCGCCTGGCACCCGGATGTCCGCCTCTACACCGTCCGGGACCTGGCCTCGGGGGAGACCCTCGGCAAGTTCTACCTGGACCTCTACCCGCGGTGAGTGGGGGGGTGGGGGGCGGGGGGGTATGTGCTTCCCTTTCCAGAGGGATTCCTGGCCCACCCACAACGCACCCGCCCACTCCCCTGCCGGCTGCCTCCGAGGGGACCCTCACCCACCTTTCCTCTCCTCTCTCTCTCTCCGGACCAGGGAGGGCAAGTACGGGCACGCCGCTTGCTTCGGGCTTCAGCCGGGCTGCCTGCTGCCAGATGGCAGCCGCCAGATCTCCGTGGCCGCCATGGTGGCCAACTTCACCAAGCCGACGGCGGAGGCCCCTTCTCTGCTCCAGCACGACGAGGTGGAGACCTATTTCCACGAGTTTGGGCACGTCATGCACCAGCTGTGCTCCCAGGTACGGGCAGCGGGGAACGACCCCGAGGGCCGCCGGGGGTGGGTGGGTGGGAGCTGTGGAGTCAGCTCCGTCCCATTGCTTTCCCATGGCTCCGGCCGGCCGGCCTCTCTCCCCCCCTTTTTTTTTCAGGCTGACTTTGCCATGTTTAGCGGGACCCACGTGGAGCGCGACTTTGTGGAGGCCCCCTCGCAGATGCTGGAGAACTGGGTGTGGGAGAAGGAGCCCCTGCTGAGGATGTCCCGGCACTACAAGACGGGCGGCCCCATCCCGGACGGCCTCCTGGAGCAGCTCATCAGGTCGCGCCAGGCCAACACAGGTGCCGGGAGGCTGGGGGGTGGGGGGGAGAACTTGGAGGGCAGGAGGGAGGGCCCCCCCTCTTCCTCCCCCCAGAAAACCCAACTCTGCCCCTGGGTCTCTCTGGGAGGAGGAGGGCCCCATGGATCCTTTTGTCCTCCCCAGGGCTCTTCAACTTGCGGCAGATTGTCCTGGCGAAGGTCGACCAGGCCCTGCACACGCAGTCGAAGGCGGCCGACCCTGCGGAGGAGTACGCCCGGCTCTGCGACCAGGTCTTGGGCGTCCCGGCAACCCCAGGCAAGTGGCCGAGAGGGCTCCCCGAGGCCCTGGAGCCTCTCTGGGCCATGGTGGGCCAAGGGTTGCTGGTCGGCAGCGGGGGAGAGGATGTGGCCCCTTTGGCAGTGGCTAGATTCCGCTTCCCATCCTCCTCCTCCTCCGGCATGAGTGTGGCCAGTGATGATGGGGGAGGGGGGAACAGGATGACAGGCCTTCGTAGCCCAAGGGCCATGCCTCGTGTGAGTGAACCTGCTCCAGGTCCTCCTGCCCAGATCAAGGTCTGGAGGGCGAGGGGGGCTGAGGTTTCCAGAGGGATTCCAAGGGCAGCCCTGGACCCGCCTGACTTTCCCTTGGTGTGACTTGCTTCCAGGAACGAACATGCCAGCCACCTTTGGCCACTTGGCCGGTGGCTACGATGCCCAGTATTACGGCTACCTCTGGAGCGAAGTCTACTCGATGGACATGTTTTACACCCGGTTCAAGCAGGAGGGGATCATGAACCACAAGGTACGGGACCTCCCTCCACTGCTTCTCCCACCGGGGGGGGGGGGGCAGGGGGATGGATGGGATGGATGGCTGCCCCTCCGGGGCCCTGCCTGAGCTGGGAACACCCCCACCCTAACCCTAACCCCCCCCTCTCTCCCCCCCTGGGCTTTTGCAGGTGGGCCGGGACTACCGGAGCTGCATCCTCCGTCCGGGGGGCTCCCTGGACGCCTCAGAGATGCTGCGGAAGTTCCTTGGGCGGGAGCCGAAGCAGGACGCCTTCCTGGCCAGCAAGGGCCTGGCGGTGGAGCCCAGCGGCCTCCCCTCGGCTTGCTGAGAAAGGGGCGCCCTGCGCAAATGGCCTCAGGGTCAGAGAGCCCTGGGGGGGTGGGGGGACGGGCAGTGGAGGTTGCAGCCCCTTCCCACTGTGCTCCAGAGCCAAGGATGGGCTGGATCCCTCCGGCATCTCCTTGCCAAGACTGGGGCCTCTTTCTAACCCGCCATGAAGGGAAACAGGCCACGCAAGGGAGGACGGTCCCTTTGGTGGACTGCGGCGGCGGCTGGCCACCGTGGCCTGGCAGTTTAAACGTCCTTCCTCCTCCTCCTCCTCCTCCTCCTCTGACGGTGTGTGCGCAGCTAATAAAGCCTGAAACATTTGCTCTGCAGCCTGTGCTCTCTGCCCCGGATGTGCCAGCAAGGCCTTGGGGGTCCAGCCCGGTTCTCATCCCCCCCCCACCCCAAGCTACCCGCCAGCAGGGCGTCTCTGCTACTGGCCTCCCTTGGCAGGGCCAGGCCCTCCTCGAGGTGGGCCTGGTGTGTGTGTGTGTGGGGGGGGAGCCTGG
Source organism: Phrynocephalus vlangalii (assembly GCA_037367305.1). Classification (NCBI taxonomy): domain Eukaryota; kingdom Metazoa; phylum Chordata; class Lepidosauria; order Squamata; family Agamidae; genus Phrynocephalus; species Phrynocephalus vlangalii. The sequence goes on along the minus strand of JAWVWN010002076.1, from coordinate 102,631 downwards.
CATTGCATTCAGTCCCCTGATGGCAGCCGTGGGCAAGGCCTGGCCCTCTGGGGGTGGGGGTGGGGTCGGGAGCTGAGGAGGCGTCTCAGTGTGTGGCTAATTTTAGGGAGAAGGAACATGGCTCCCCCGTGGGTGGCTCCTCCTCACGAGAGCCAGAGGGATCCTCTCTCAGCAACCCACCGAGGAGCTCCCCATGTGGCTCAGAAGGCAGGCCCCGGGGCCTTTTATGGGCACAGGGCCGTGGGGCAGGAGCTAAATCAGTCGTGCTGGGGGGCAAATTCCTGGGTGACCCCCCCCCCTCCCAAAGCCAACAAACGGGAGAGGGTGGGAGCTCTAGGCCAGGACACTAGGGACGGTGGCGGAGGCTGGGCCCAGTTCCACGGGGGGCAGCTACTCGGGCCACCAGAATTGGGTGAGGGGGTGCGGTGGCCGCTTGGCACTGGCCGTAGCCAAAATAATCGTGTCTGGGGTGTCTTTCTCCCCACCCCCCACCCCCGAGGCCCCCTAGTCCGTTCCTAGTACAGTCTAGGATTTAAATAGCATCCCCCAAAATTAGCAGCGCTGAGCGGGAGCTGCCTCCTCCTCCTCCTCCTCCTCCTCCTCCTGCCCTGCTGCCTGACCGGGGCCCTCGGGGCAAAGGCAGAGGTGTTTTGCTGAGGGGTGAAACACCCCCAAACCCCTCAGGCCAAGGACGGGAAGGAGGAAAGCAAACTCTCCAGAGGCCAGCGTGTGGTTCACCTCCATGGCTTTAATGCATACCAGAAGACATGGGAACCCCCCCCCCAAAACCGACCAGCCCACATGACCGGCAGGCAATGGCTCGCCCCCCCGCTGTGGCCCATGCCTTTATCACCCCTGTCCCGGGAGCCCAACGCCAGCCTGGCTTCCTGCCGCCGCCGCCTCCTCCTCCTCCATCTTGGCACCAGGGCCAGGGGCGAAAGGCAGCACAGCCTGAGTCTGCAGCGCCCACTAGGAGGACCAGCCCCTCTATTCTGCACATGCTGCAGCCCCTCGGCCGAGCGGCCACCACTGCCCCCTCCTGCCTGACATTCTCCCCCCCCAACCCCCGAGCCCTGCCTCCTCTCCCAGCCCTCACCCACATACCTCTCTTGGTGCTTAGCCTAGCCCAGCCCAGCACACACACACACAAACACATACACACCCAGCCAGCCTGTCTTTCTCCACCACCTTCTTCCTGGAAGACATTTCATCCCACCTCCATCCCCTCCTTCCAACAACCAACCTGCGTTCTCCACCTGGGTCCCCCTGGACCTTCTCTGTCTGGCCCTCCCTCACACACCTCCTCTCCAGCTAGGAATATCCTGTAAGGATGGGGGGGAGCAGAGAGACCCTTCTGCCCTCCCCCCCAAACATGCACATACCTGTCCCCACCCCCGGCCCTCTCCAACCCCAAACCTCCCGACTCCAGCACTGTCACTTGACGTCACAAATAAGCCGCAGGATCTGGTCCACCAAGAGTCTTGGGGCAGGATGGGGTGTGTGTGTGTGGGGGTGTTGCTTCTCCCCCCCCCAGCCGCCCCCTCTGTCCTGAAGCAGGGAGGAGGAGACCGAGGGCGAGTCTCCCTACAGGCAGCGGAGCAGGTGCAGGGCATAGGCCACGCGCTCTCGCAGGGGGAGGGCCCACCCCTCCTGCACCAGGGCCTCCAGCGGGAACGTGGCCCTGCGGCGCTGGCAGTCCACGAAGGTCAGGAGGGTCTGCCCACCGCCCGAGCGGCCCACGGCAACCTTGGTGCGGTCGTGGTAGAAGTTGACCTGGGGGGGGGGGAGGGAGGGGGAGGCAAGCGAGCGGGAGGGGGGGGAAGGTCAAGGCTGGCCGTCCGCCCTCTGGCCCCCACGATGTCCTCCCGTCCCCCTCCACTCCCGGGTTACCTGCAGGCTCCCGTCGCTGAAGACCATCAGGAGGGCCTCGCCGGACTTGGCCAAGTGCAGGAGGGTCGGTTCGTCCGCAGAGCTCACGGGGCTGCTCTGGCGGGGGGCCCCCTGCCCGGAGGGAAAAGCCGCAGGGCCTCAGCCGCCAGGAGAACCTCCCCACCCCACCCCACGGGCAGGCGTCCAGGGGGCCAGTGCCCCAGCCCCAGCCCCACCCCCACCCCCAGCCCTCCCTAAGGGGGAAGGAAGGCCCCCCTCTGCTCCGGACGCCACTCACCTCCAGCAGCCGCCGCTGCATGTACCGGGAGAAGAACCCCAGGACCGCCATCTTGCCCCTCAGGGAGGCCGGCACCTCCGCCTGCGGGAAGGAGGCCACCCGGCCGGCCTGGGCACAGTAGCCGACACGCCTGCAAGCAAGGGAGAGGCAGCCCTGCCCACACGGCACCAGCCGAGCCCCAAAGGGAGCCCCCGGGGATCTCCAGCGCCAGCACAAGGGCCCGGCAAGAACCGTTCGGCTGCAAAGGGCACTCATCTCAAGGGACCCGGCCAGTCACAGACAAGGGGGGGTTGAGAGAGCCTGGGGAGAGCTTACTGGCGGTGTGGGGAGAGGGAGAGGTGGGTTCCATCGGCCAGGAGCACTCCGGTTGCCCCGTCTGAGAGCTGGTAGCCAAAACCGTATTTGTTGGAATAATCCACCCACTTGGTCACCATCCGGACGGGAAGGGGCCATCGGTGGCCCTCCTGGGGGTTCTCTTTTGCTGTGCAGAGAGAGAGGGGAGGGGAGAGGGGGGGTGTTCAGCCGGGGGGGGAGAGGGAGGGATGCCTGCCCCCCCAGGTGGGCTCCCCAACAAGAGTGCCCCCTCCTGGCCCACAGACCCATCCCATCGCCTCCTCACCCAGAGGAACGGCCTGGAGGGTCTCCTGCAGGGTGTGGTCCAGCATCTCCAGCACTCTGCCAGGGCTCCGCTCAGCCTCCCCTGGGGAGGGAAAGAGGGAAGAAGAAGGGGTTGACTTCTGTTCCTGGAGTCCACCACCCCACCCCCCACCCCCCACCCCCTTGGACCCACTGCACCAGCTCCTCTGGCTTTCAGAGACGGCCATCTCTTCCGGAAGCCCCCCAGCCCCCTCCGGCAGCCCTCCCCCCCCACTCACCCGCATCCTCCGTCCGGCTGTCCTTCAGGGATGCCCTCATGAGCAGGCGGATGGGGAAGGGGCTGGGGCCCCCCTCCCAGGCCGGGCCCTCCTTCTCTTCTCTGGCCCCCTTCGCGTCCGTCGGATGGAGAGGAAGAAAGGGAGATAGGCAGCCTCCTGTAGATCTCTCCCCACCCCAGGAACAGGGCAGGCTGCGACTGCACCCACTGTGCAGAAGGGAAGACGGAGGCCCCAAGCGACGGATCCCCCCGGCCGATCAGAGAAGACCCCCCCCTTTCCTTCCCCGCTCACGCTCCCCTGTGTCTCTTCCTTCCCAGAGAGGAACAGAGCTGTTTCTAAGGGAAGCAGGGCCGGGCTGGGCAAGGAGGCCCCACTGCCTTTGTCCCACTCCTGGTCCTGAGGGGGGGGGTCTGTGAAAGGTCCCTCGGAAGCCCCACCCCACCCCTGTCCTTTGGCAGGCAGGCCAACAGCCCGAGCGGCCCCTTACCAAACGCAGGGGAGACTCTGCCGGCGGAGAAGGAGGCGCCTCCGGGGCCGGGATCCGCCCTCCTTCCTGGGGCTCCTGGCTCTCTGGTGGAAGAAGGAAAAGAGGGGGGGTCGCTGAGCGCCTTCAGGTGCTACCCCTTGCGCGTGCAGGGGGGGGGGGTAGCGGGGGTGCTTCAGCCCGGATGAACTTCTGATCCTAACCCTGAAAGGGCCCCTCTTTTCACCTCTTGCACCTCCACACCAGGGGGCCTCGGAGCATGTGGAGAAGGCCATTTGGATGGTCCACACCGGGGGGGGGGGGCTCCCCTTCTCTGTCCCGGCAGCCCCCACCCCACGGAAGGGGACTCACCCGTCCTGGGCTCCCCGCAGAGACCCCCCCTGAAGAGCAGCTTGGAAGCCTTCCGGAAGAGTTTCCGCAGCAGGCCAGGCAGGGCAAAGAGAGGGGCCGACCGGCAGGCCCGCGAGGACAGCTGGGACGGAGTGAAGCCCTGCAGGGGGAGGGCGGACACTCTCGCACACGCTCCCACGTACCCACCCACCTAGGCAGGAGGGCTCAACCGAGGGGGACCTGGCCTCCCCTTCCCCCTTCCCCACCCCACCCAGGGCAGCGGGCAGGACCTGGGTGAAGAAGGGGTGGCGGAGGACCTCCTCCAGGCTGGGCCGGGTGGCCGGGTCGGGGGCCAGTAGCCTCCCAATCAGCTCCCGGGCGTTGCGGGAGAGGCTGCTGGGGACCAGGAAGCGCCCCTCCCGGATGCGCCGGTACATCTCTGGCTTGTGCGTGACCTCAAAGGGGGAGAAGCCAGTCAGGGCTGTGTACCTGCAGGAGGAGGAGGAGGAGGAGGAGGAGGAGGAGGAGGAGGAGGAAGGCAGCCATCACAAACAGACACACACACACCTCCCCTCCCGAGGCCAGCCCCCCCCCCCGGCCCAGCAGGGCTCTGCGGCCCCTCGTCTCACTCACATGACGCATCCCAGGGCCCAGACGTCCGACTGGAAGGAGTGGCCCTTCTTGGCGATGACCTCCGGCGCCAGGTAGTTGGGGGTCCCACAGACCACTCTGGAGGGGAGGAGGGGAGAGAAGGGGAAGCCAGCCCCCCCACCCCCGTTACCCGTCAGGATTCCTGGTGGGATTCCCTGCCTCTGGCCCCCCCTCCCTCCCTCCCTCCCTGCCCCCCCCCCGAGGAGTCCCCGAGAGGCTCACCCTGGGGCCCGGGACGCCTGCTCCCCTCGGACGGCCAGGCCCAGGTCCCCAATCTTCACCTGCAGGCTCTTGGTGACAAAGAGGTTGCCTGCCAAGGAAGGGAGAGAGAGAGAGAGAGAGAGAGAATGGGGGAGCCTGGGGTGTTCTCCGTGGGAGGCCCTGGTCTGGGAGAGAACCCCCCTCCCCAGAACACCTGGCCAGTGCCACCCCATCATCTGCAGAAGCCCCCCCGCCGCCGCCTCCTGCCTTTGTCCAACAGAGAAGGGGACCACGAGGCCATGTTGTCACTCCAAGCCACAACAACAACAACAACAACAACAACAACAACAACAACAGGCACAACTACGGAGGCCATGCTGCACCCCCACCTACCCCTGGCCCGTGCCCAGGCCCAAAAACCAGCCGTCGGCTGCCTCTTCTAGCAATGGGAGAGGCCCAGAATAGAGGCGTGAGGTCACCCTGCAGGCATTCACTCTGTCCTGAGGCAGAGGCAGGGGTGTATTTTTAAACACACACCCCCACCCGCACAGCCCACTCCCAAGGCCGCCTTGGCCCCTGCAGGTCCTGGGACAGAGGGTGAGCCGGGGGGGGGGAGGCAGTGGGTGAGTAGCTCCCCCCCACACCTGGCCCACCCCCTTCCATGCAAATGGAAGGGGCTGGGCCAGGTGGCTGGGAGTGGGGGTAAGCAGTGGTGGTGGGGGTCAGCCGGAATTTGGAAGCTCCATGGCTGCTCCTTCGGCAGCAAGCAGGGCCAGCCGTGGGGTGCCAGGGTCAGGGGTGGGACCCACGGGTGCCCTGACTGCCCTCCCCACAGGCCAACCGGGGGTCCACTGCCCTATGGCTGCCGCCTGGATCCTGCCTGCACCCCCCCCCCGAAGGCCCTTGCCCACTCACTCAGCTTGAGGTCCCGGTGGATGATGCCCTGCCGGTGAAGGTACTGCAGGCCAGCCAGGACTTGCCTCAGGTAGAACCGGACCTCGGGCTCCGTCAGCACCTTCCGGGCCTTCAGGATGTGGGCCAAGGACTAGAGAGAGGTAGAGAAGGCAGACCCGGGGTGGGTGGGTGGTAGTGGTGGCCGAGCGGTTGGGGGGGGGGAGAGAAAGGCAGATATTTTGAGCCCCTGCCCGAGGGAGAGAAAGGACTCCACCCCAACCCCTGCCAAACCTGGGGCCCCGGCATGTAAGTCCCCCCCCAAAGGATGCTATCCTGGCTGAATTTCTGGCTGCACCCCCTTCGGGAGGGAAAGCTACACCTGTTGAACAGTTATGCAACCCTGCCTCTGGAGGAGGCAACGAACAGCCCTTCTTCCTGACAGCCAGATATTTTTTATTATTGGCACTTCCATGAAACGGGGGAGGGGGGGCTCTTTTTCTTGGCACGTCGGGGTTGCCAACTCCCTAGCAGCCAGCGCTCCTCTGCTTTGAGGCATTTTCTGGTCTGCAGGCAGTCAATGGGCCCAACCCCTCCTCCTCCTCCTCCTCCCCTGCCTACCTTCCGGCTGCAATACTCAAGGACCAGGTAGAGGTTGTCCTCATCAGCAAAATGCCGGTGGAAGCCGACGACGTGCCGGTGCTGGAGCTGGCTGTGCAGTGCGATCTCGTGCTCAACCTGCGAAGGAGCCACGGGCGGTTGGCGGGAGCGCAAGGGGAAGGGTCGGGGGTGGGGGTGGGGTGGGGGTGGAAGGGATGATGGGGAAGCAGCTGCAGCCTCCCCCCCCCCCCCGCAGCCAGCCCCAGCCCCCCAGCCCCGGTGCAGTCTGAGCTCACCTTTCCTTGGGGGTCCAGCCTGGAGCCCCTCGACTGGGGGACGACCTTCACCGCGTAGACGTTGTTGGTGGAGGTGTCGGTGAACTTGTAGCACCTCCCAAAGGCCCCCTGTGTAGTAGTAGGGAGATGCTGTCTATCTGACCGGCAGCAGCCAGGGTGAGGGTGAGGGCCAACAGGGAGGCGCCCGAGGATGGCAGCTGGCCAGGACCCCCCCCCCCGGGACAGAGAGGTGAAGGGGGGGGGTCCTTCCAGACACCCTCCTCCTCCTCCCCCTCCCAGAGACAGGGCGAGCGAGCGAGCGCACAGGGGCCCCGGAGACTGAGGCGCCTGGACCGGAGGGTGCAGGGCTCTGGGGTCGAGGGGCCAGCAGGCAGGCCGAGAGGCTCTCCCTCTTTCCCTCAGCCGCCTCCTTGTGACTGTAAGGGCCTCGGGGCAGAGAGACCTCAAATGGCTTCTCCACCTCGTGACTTGGTTCTCCCCCCCACCCCCACCCCGCTGCAGCGAAAGGAAGGATCTGGGCCGCCTCCCCAAGTCCCCACCCGTGTGGGCCTTGGGGTCCCCCTTGCCCCTGCAACTCACGCTGCCTGGGGTGGGGGTGGGGGGGCTGGTTCCGTCTGGGGTACATGGGAGGGTCCTGCTGTAGAAGGCAGGGACACAGAGGCACATCGCAACCGGGGGGGGGGGGCAGGAGGCGCTCACCTTTCCCAGCAGCTGCCCTCGCTTGTAGAGGGTCCCGGTGCCGGGGTCCTCAATGAAGAATTTCAGCCCGCCCCCTTCCCCTTCCCCTTCCCGCCGGGGGGCCGCTGCCACCCCCACCTCCTCCAGGGTCCTGCCCATGGCGCCTCTCCTCCAAAGTCAGGCGGAGGGTCTTGGGGAGGCAGCCCCCTGCCCTTCAAGGGCCATCCCAGCTCCCTCCCTTTCCCCTCCCCTCCCCTCCCCTCCCGGCTGGGCCGCCCAGCAGCTGCTGAGCTGTGTGTCTGCCTGGGAAAGCTGCCCAGTGGGGGCTCTTATAGGGCAGCTGCAGGAGGAGGGGTGGGGACCTGGGAAGGCCAGCCCTGACCGTGTGGGGTGGGGCCGGTGGGGGGCTGGAGAGGCCAAGCCGGAGGAGGAGGAGGAGGCCTTTGGACAGAGAGAGAGCGGGCTGCTTCTGGGGAGGACCCGGGGAACAGGCCAGCTATGGGGTGGGTGGGTGGGTGGGGTGTCTGCGTGCTGGGGAATAATGTGTCCGTCCCCCCCACACACACACTAAAAGCCAGAGGCGGTGCCTGCTCTGGCTCCCCATGCAACCAGCCCAGCCCCAGGAAGGAAGGCCCACCCCACCCTGGAAGAGGCACCTCTGGCCCAGAGCAGGGGGGCAAGCACTGGCCCGGGGCCACCAGGAAATCTTGAGGTGACCCAGGGCACCTTCCTCTCTCTCTGCTTCCCCTGCTCCCCTCAGCCTGGCCCACCTTGCAGGGTGGTGGTTGTGATGAGAAACGAAGGGGGGGGGGAGGACCCAAGGGACACCCAGGTAGCCGTGAAGGGGCCACGGGGGCCCCACCCCTGCCTCTCTCCAGGCGGCCCCATTGACGCAGGCGGAGCCAAGGAAGGGCCGGGCCCACCAGACCACCCTCACCGGGCACAGGCAGGAGGCCCTAGCGGGCGGAGCACTGCCAACCACAGAGAGCTTCCCCTGGGGAGGGCAGCCAGAGGGCTCTCTCTGGGCACCCCCACCACACACACGCACAAACACAGTGCCTACACAAGAGGGCCAGGGAAGGCGCAAGGAGCCTCAAAGCTCTTGTGGCTTTGTCTATCTGCGAATGATACACTCGCCCCGGATAAAAATCCAAAACATTTATTGGAGGGCCGTACAAAAAGTTTCCAATCCAAAAAAATGTGTATATTACAAATCATTGAAAAAGGACAAGACGTTTGGCATGCATTTCCATCATAATAAAGCAAAAGCGGCCTCAAAATGGGGGAGTCTGGGGCCCAGGTTGCCTCCCCAAAACAGGGGGGGGGGCTGACCATCTGGACCGACCCCCCCCCGCCCCCGCCCTTTGTCTAACAACCTGTGCTCCAGACTCCCACATTTTGAGGCCATGTCAACATTTCATATCAATATTGGCAAGTAAATATGAGCTTAAAAGGTTTTTTAAAAAAACACAAGGTCATTTCATTAAAGTATAAAGCCATGGGTGTGTTATAAGAGGAAAAACGTGTCCTGTTGTCTCAGGACCGAGCCTGGCGCTCCTCGGCCGGCCCACCTGATAACTCCAGTGTCGTCTCCCTTCCAAAGGGAAGCTCCACCACGTGCTTCAAAAAATTAGGAAAGGTGGAGAAGAAAAAAGCCCAGTCCCTTTGAAGGGAAGGAAGGAATGGAAAAGGGGGGGGGGGCGGCCTGCCTGCGGGAGAGCAGGCCCTGGAGGGCAACCAAAGAAGCCCCACCCCTGCCCAGCCCGGGGGGGGGGGGGACGACCCAGCACCCAGGAGGAGGAGGAGAACCCGAGACCAGGGAGGGGGGAAACCCACGAGCCAGAAAGTGCCGGGCCCAAGCGTCCCCCTGAGGGAGTGGGTTGCAGCCCAGAAGGGTCCCTCTGCAAACCCCACGGGATCAAGAGCCCCCCCCCGGCTCAGCTTTGGCAGAAGTCACCCCAGGGCAGGCAGCGGGGGCAAAATGGCTCAGGCCGGACACCCCCCCCCCGGGGGCCTCAGCTGTCACCTGAGCCCAGTAGCACATGCGCACACGAGGGAACATTCACAGCTTGGTCACTTTCACAGGAAGAACAGGAGCACTGGCTCCGTTTGGGGGAAATCACAGCCGAGGTGGAGAAGGAAGAAGGGACCCGGAGTGGCGGGTGGGCTGGGCAACCTCTGTGGCCCAAGGGAGGAAGAGCAGCGTCCTCTGCCTCTCCTGAGTTCAGCCACGGGGCTCGACCACGTCAGCAAGAAGCGTGGCAGGGAGATAGGCAGGCGGGCAGGTGCTCCAGGGGCCCCTTTACCCAGTTTAAGACGTCGAGTGACCTCACGGGGAGACGGAAGGCGGCCAATTCATTCCGGGAGGGGGGGGGACGGGCCCAGTGTTTGGCAGCTGGGAGTCCACGGCCTTCCTTTCCGGTCCAAATCCGGACAGCAAACAAGGCCAGGATTCCAAAAGCCCTGCTAAGAGTGGGATCAGAGGTGCTCTGCTGGGCGGCGGGGGAGGCAACAAGCCCAAAAAAGGGCAAAAGCAGTTGCTGCCCCCCCCCACACACACACACGGGAAAGCCTGGTGGGCTTTGTCCTTTGATTTACAAGGGAAACGCATGAGTAAAGGGGGGGGTGAGACACACACAAACACACAAACCCCCTCAGAAAAGGCTGGCCATTCAGACTGGTTCCGTTCTCCTTTTAGACAGTGTACCCAGGAATCAATTCTAATATTTTTAAAAATAAATGAAACAAAGAAAAAGAGATGGAGGTGGGGGGTGGGAAGAGAAACCCTTGGAGAGAGGTGTGTAGACACAATTTTCGGAGCCACCGGGCAAAATAGAAGGGGGGCTGATAGAGGAGGAGCAAGAGAGGAAGGGGGAGGGTTGAGCCCAGAAAAGGAGGGGGCTCCTTCCCTGGCCTTTCACATCACTGCACATCCTCGGGAGGTGGTCCTGGGATCCCCCTAAGGAAAAAGGACGGAGAAGAAGCTCATAAGAAAGGGGAGGAGCGGCCACCACCTCCACCTGCCTACAAAAAGCACCTTTGAGAGCTAGTTCTGGGGGGGGGGGCTCTCTTGAAGCGCCCTCCCCACTGGGAGAGGACCGTCCTGCTGGCCGATGGCGACCCTGAGCACCCCTGCCGAAGCATTTCCCTTCAGCTTACCTGCTGGTGAAAGAGATCTTCCTCCCCCACCTCAGCCTCTTCTTCCTCTTCCTCCTCCCCATTCTCCTGCAGCACGCTGGAGGTGGTGGTGGTGGCCGCCTGGGTCAGGCTCCGCACGGCTACTTCCTAGGGAGGGAAGGAGGGGGTACTGGTGACCAACCACAGGCTGAAGGCTGGCAGAGACTCCCAGGGCGGGGTGGGGGGTGGGGGGTGGGGGGCAAGGACAGCTCTCCTCCCAGACCTGCTTCCGGCCTCCCCGCCCCAAAGGACACACACCTCTCCCTCGGCGTTCACCAGGAAGGTTTGGACGTGGGCTCCGGTGCCCCAGCTGCTCTGGTTCTTCCACACCAGGACCGAGGGTGGACTGTGTGCTACGCCACCATCGGCGGCCCAGACCTGACAAGGAAGGCAGAGCGGTCAAGCGGCCCCTGGCTTGGCTCGTCACACACAAACGGGGGGAGGGAGGGGAGAAACAGGGACAAAACGGGGAGGCCTTCAGGGTAGTGGGGGGGAGAGTCACTGGACCACAGCAGGGGGCTGACAGACATCCGTCTCACACGCACCCCGCTGCTCTCTCAACCCCCCCCCCCCGAAGGCAGACAGAACAACAAAGAGCGAAGAAAGTGGGACTCACCGTGACGGTCTGGCCGGCCCGCAGGACGTATTTGGGCGTGAATTTGTAGGCGATCTCCTCGCCGTCTCCAATCTTCCTCTTCAGCCTCCAGTTGCCAAGGGACTGATCCTGCGCACAAAAGAAGGAGGAGATTGAGAGGGAGGCTTTAAAGAAGGCAGGGACCCATCCAGACCCTCCTTCTGTCCAGCAGCGGGAACCCAATGGGGTCTCTCTCTCTCATGCATGCACGCACGCACGCACGCACGCAGGAGCCGGCCTACCTTCTCGGAGTGGTTCTTGAGCTGGACGTACTTCCCCTCGGGGTCAACCTCCTCAATGCTGATGCTGCCTTTGGCCGAGGACTGCTGGGTCACCCGGACGGTGCTGCTGCCGCTGCCGCTGCCACTGCTGCTGCTGGCGGCACTGCTGCTGCTCCCGGTCCCGATCCCGCTGGAGAACCTCCCGGACAGCTCCTCGGCCTCCACCCGCTTGCGCTTCCCCCGGGAGGAGCGGGCGGCTGACACGCCGCTGGAGGAAGACGAGGTGGCCCGCGAAACCGTGATGCGGGTGGGCGGGCTGGGGGAGAGCTTCAGCCTGCGTGGAGGGAAGAGGGGAAGGCAGCGCGTGAGCCGGGGGTGGGGGGGGGGCAAAGCACGCACCTCCAGACACACCCAGCCGGGGTCTGGGACGACTGGTGGGTGGGCTGCTGCCAGGCTGTCGTCTTCACAGGGGTCCCAGGGACAAGGCTTCTGCCCTCACCCACCTTGCCAGGCCCTTTGGGAGTGCTCCTTCCCTCCTGGTAGCACACGGGCTCCTCCCCAGGAGAAGACACGGTAGAGTGGCTGCTGCGCAACAGTGTGTGCGCATGTGGACGCCCCTCTCCCTCCGGGAGACCCACCTTTCCTCCTCTCCTTCCAGGAGCTTCCGGTAGGCGCTGATCTCCATGTCCAGGGCCAGCTTGACGTCCAGCAGCTCCTGGTACTCCATCAGCTGCTGCTGCATCTGGTCCCGCATCTCCATCATCTCCCGCTCCTTGGACTCCAGCATCTTCCGGGACTTTTCCCGCTCGCCAGCCATCAGCTCCTCCAGGTCCCGGATCCGCTCCTCAGCAGCACTTGCCTAGAAAGAGAGAGAGAGAGAGAGAGAGAGAGACTGAACCAGAGCGAAAGAGGGCATCGGGAAGGCAGGAGGTTCCCTGAGGCCCCAAGCGGCAGCCGAAAACGCACCTGCTTCTGCAGCCCCGAGAGCTGGTAAGCGAGGGACTCGATCCTCACGCGGGCCTCCTTCAGCTCCTCCCGGGCAGCACTGGCCGCTTTGTCGTTCTGGTCCAAGCACAGCTTGGTGTTCTCCAGCTGGAAAAAAGGGCGGGGGGGGGGCAGATGTGGAAACCGTCTCCTCTCCCCCGTACCCACTGGCAGGTTCAGGAGCCAGCCCGGGTGAGAGAGAGAGAGAGGAGGGGAGAGCCTCCTCACAGCCCCCCCCCCCCTCTTCCGGCCCACCTTGGCCTGGTAGGTCTGCTCCAACTCCTGCCGGTAGAGCTGGATCTGCCCCTCGTGCTGGCTGCGAAGGTCTTCCAGGGCCTGGGCCATCTTGGACTCGTACTCCCGATGCCGGTCCCCGTCCACCTCCACCAGCTGCCGCTCGTGCCACTTGCGGGTCTCCCGCACTTCCTGGGGGAGAGAAGGCAAGGCCGCGCGGGCACAGAGGAGGGGTCGGCGAGCCAAGTGGGCACAGGAGGAGGCCCAACGCCACCCGCAGCAGCTGTGAGACCAGGGGCAGAGGGGCGGGGATGCAAAGCCGGGTCCAAAAGCCCCCGTTCCTCCTGCCCAAGGCCCTCCTATCCAGCCCCGGAGATCAGGCAAGGGCCAGACGGACCCTCTCCCGCCAAGAGCCCCTTCCTCCCTGTGCCGCCCCCCTTGCCCCCCTCCCCCTGTTCTGCCTCCCGTTGCAAGCGTACCTCCTCAAAGATGCTCTTGCGGAAGTCGAGCTCCTCCTGCAAACTCTGGCAACGGTTCTCCAGGTCCACCCTCAGGAGGGTCTCCTTCTCCAGCTGCTTCTTGGCCACTGCGTGGGCATCTTCCGACTGGGCGAAGGAGAAGCAGGGTTAGGGTTAGGGTACCAAGAACAGGCACTACTCACGGATGCTTTGTGCTTCTAAGAAGCCACCCCGGTGCGGGTGTGTTTAGGGGCAATTCCGAGTGCCCTTACAAGCCTCAGCCGCATCGCCTTCTGCCCTGCTACAGAGCCCCAGAAGGAAGGCCCAGTAGCCCCTCGGTTCCCCAGGACAGCCCCCCCCTTCCGCTTGCCTCCGGAGACCACCTCCTTGCTTCTCCTCTCCCTTCTCAGGCCCTCCCTGTACCCTGGCTGGCTGGGCAACGTGGCCTCTACCTTGGCCAGCTGGGCGCGCAGATCGGCCACCTCAGCCTCCAGGTTGCGCTTCTCGGTCAAGGTGGTGGTCAGCTCGGCCTCGCTGCGATGGAAGAGGACCTCCAGCTCCTTGATGCGCCCCTGGGAGGTGGACCACTCGCCGTTCTTCCTCTGGTAACTGCGGGGACCAACGGGGCAGGTGTCACCGGAGAGGGTGGGGGACCTTCTCTGCCCTCCGGAGGCGAAGGGCCTTTGCCCTGGGGTCCCCAAAGAAAGTGTGGCCCACGGTCTCCCGCAGGGCCCTTGCCCGGCTGCCCCACCGGCTTCCCCGCAGACTCCCAGCAGAGACCAGCATCACCCACCCAGACCAGACCTGCCTTGCTCTTCTTCTGCCCCCACCACTCCACCTCGGGCAAAAGCCACTCGCTAGGTCCCCTGGGCCACTCGGTGCCAGGGGAAGCCCAAGAGACCTTGCCCGTCTCCCTCCTTCCCTCGGGAGTGCCAACAAGGGCAGCCCAAGCAGAAGCGCCCAAGCTCAGGGGCCCGGGAGGTCCCTCCTCCTCCTCCTCACCCTCCTCCTACCTCTTGCTCAGCTCGTCCAGCTCGGACCGCAGCTTCCCGATTTCAATCTGGAGCTTTGCCCGCTCTCGGGCCGTCTCATCCAGGACCCTCCGAGCATCAGCCAGCTCCGACTCGTACAAGGCCTTGATACCTGTCACCTGCAGAGGAGGTGGAGGAGGGGGGTGATAGGAGGATAAGGAGGAGCTGAAGCAACAGGGCCAAGCCAAGGGAGGAGGAGGAGGGAAGACTCAGTCTCCAGAGTAGCCACCCCAGCAGAGTTGGGACCCCCCCAAGGGGAGCAAGTCCAGCGAAGGCAGCCCTGAATAGGCAAAGAGGCTGGAGATGCTCCTGCAAAGCGTGACAGGAAGAGTGACAGGAAGCCCTGGAGCAGCGGTTTATCCCCCCCCCCGTCCCCCCACCCCACCCACCCACCTGGGGTCCCCAGAGCGAGCTCCTTGGGTTACAATGCCCCCCCACCCCCACCCCGACCCCAGGAGCCTTCACCAGCGGGATCGCCCCCTCCTCTCTCTCTCTCCCCGCCCCCCCCCACCCCCGGGGATCTGCCCGCCTCAGGCCCCCTCAGGGCGGCAGCAGGGAGGGAGGGAAGGAGGGAGGGCCGCCCAAACCTCCCCCCCCCCTCCCCCAGCGCTTGGCCCCGCGGGTTAAGGCCCCTTCCTTCTCTCCCTCCCTCCCTCCCTCCCTCGGGGCGGGGGAGCATGGGAGTTGTGGTAGTGGCCACGGGGCCCGCCCGGACCTCTCGCGTGACCACCTCCTCCTTCTCGGAGACGCGCAGGAGGAGCCGGTCGTTCTCCAGCTCCAGGCTCCGGACGCGCTCGATGTAGGCGGCCAGGCGGTCGTTCAGCTCCCGCAGATCCTCCTTCTCCTGCAGGCGGGAGATCCGCGCCGGAGACAGCGGCGTCCCCCCCGGCGTTGTCGTCGTCCCCCCAGCAGCGGCAGCAGCACGGGGGGTGCCCGGCGAGGAAGAGGAGGAAGCCATGGCAACCGGGGAGGGAAGGGGAGGCTCCTTCGCCCCTTCGCTGGACCAGAGCGGCGGCGGCGGCGGCGGCAGAATCAGGAGGAGGCGGAGGCCGGCGACAAAATGGCGGCCCTGCGCGCCAACGGAGGCCGCCCGCGCGGGGCCTCACGGGAAGGCGAGCGCCGCCGCCCCTCGGCCAATCGGAGGCCCGCAACCGCCGCGCGGGGCACGCTGGGCGCCGTAGTCCCCGCCGGCCGCCATTTCCTCCCCGCCCGGCCAAAAGAGGCTTTTCCAAACGAGGGAATAATCAGAAGCACTCTCGCCCCCCCCCCCACACACGCCACGGTTGGGTTAGTTTGCCCCAGGGCACCGGGAAGGGGGGGGGCAGAAAGCGGCGCCCCCTCCTCTCAATAGACTGGCAGGGGGTCGGGTGAGGGAGAGTAGACAGCGGAAGAACTCCGTTTCCCAGCATCCCCCGCGGCGGCATCGGCCGGCCAATCAGCGCCCGGGCGGCTTTTGAATTCTCCCCGCCTCGGCCCCGCCCCTCCAGGGCCCCCGGGGAGGAAAAGCCCCCCCCCCGCCCTCCCTTTCCCTCTGCTTGCTCCTCCTTGCTCGAGGATCGGGGAGCCCATCTTCCACAGAGCCTGGCTGGATCTGACACAAGGACGGGGGCGGGGGTTAGGGGTAGGGGCCCGATCGTCTTCTGGGAAGCCCACCCCCACCCCCACCCCCACCCGAGGAGGCAGGGAAGCGGTGCAAGAGCCAACGAGCAGCCAAAGGCAGGAAGGAGCTGCATGGGCTGAGATGGCTCTTTTGCCCGCGACCCCCATCCCTCCCTCCTGTCCCGCAGGGGCACCCCCGGAGGGGGAGGGGGCACTCGGCCCCCAGCCCCCCCCCCCCACCACCAGCAGCCCCAGATCAGGACCTGAGTCAATAAGGACGGCAGGCACTCGAAAGCTCCGGAATGCCACAAAACACCACACAGGAGACGTGGACGTGCCGCTATAGCGATGTATACGTGACGTTTTCCTGGACAATTCATGCATGGATACAATATTAAAAAAATGTCTCGTTTTCTCTATAAACAAAGTGCTCAACGGGGACGACAAAAGGGAGGTTTTCACAGGCTTGGCTGTTTTGATTTGCCCTCCTGGCGCATCCCCTCCACACACACAATAAATCCTCCCCCCTCGCTTGGGTTAGTTTGCCCCATGTGTGCAGATTTAGCAGCTCCCTGCGTGCAAACAAATTAGTCGTGCAAATTAGTCACTCCTCCTACCTCTGGGGGTTGTCCTGTCCCTGGGTCAGGTCAGGAGGGGCCGAGGATGCCTGCCACCCCCACCCCCACCCCCACTGAGCTGCCCTTGCCCCCTTGGTTGGCGATGCTCTTCACCCCCTGCCCAGGTAGCACCAGCCTTCTCTGCTCTGGCCGCCTGTGTTTGTGTGTGTGTGTGTGTGTGTGTGTGTGTGTGGAAGGGGTGCATAACTGTCCCCTCCTTTGCTCTTTTTGGATTCCTCAACCACATCCGTGCTCCTGCCTGGCACAATTCCCCAGAGGAATCACGCCCAGGAGGGCACCAACACCTGCTCGCCAGGGACAAGGGCGGGTGGCAGAGGCCAGTGCGTCTCTGGGCCAGCCTGCTGACCAACCTCCCTGTGCCTCCGCCTGCCTCTTCCACCCCACGGGCCCCTACCAGGCAAGAGCCCCTGCCCCATGACTCCCAGCGGGCCAAGTGGGCACGGCTACCCAAGGCAGGGCAGGTGGCGGCAAGACTCACTTGCCAAGGAAGCCGGGAGACTAAAGTGGGGGGGGGGGAGTAGCCAGATGGAAAACCACCAGCTAGATGGCCAACCTGACTGACTGCCAAGCATGCTTTGGCCGAGGGAGGGGGACCGGTGGGGACACATCTCCCGCAAAGTGAGACGGCCCCCACCCCCTTGTGCTCATCCCCCCCCGCCCTCCCCCAAGCGGACCCCCTCCAGTGCAGCCGGAGGAGGAGGAGGAGGAGGAGGAGGCACGGCCTGGATCTTGCAAGAGATCGGGCAAGAGCTGGCGCTGCTGTTCAACGCCCACACCTTTCTCTGGAAGGTAAACACCAAACCCAATCAGCCCGCCACCCAGCGAGAAGGCTCCGCTGCTGCTGCCGCCGCCGTTCAACCATCCCTGCCTCCTCCTCCTCCTCCTCCTCCTCCCTCTGCTGACCTCGTCTCTCTCCTTAAAATAACAATTTCCTCTTGTCAAGAAGAAAAGCCTCCTCCACCACCGCCACCCTCTGCCTGCCAGTTGGTGTTTTCTCTGGAAGCCTAAACAGATGCCGGCAAATATGTCAGCTGCATCCTCCGGGAGCACAAGGAACCCATTTATAATCTTTCCAGCGAACCCCCCCCTTTCCTCAAACACACACACACACACACACACACACACACACACACACACACACACGTGTGTGCAGATTCTCCTGGGATGCTCCGCTCTCGGCTGGCCTTCCACATTGGGAGGCTGGACCAAGGGACAGGGGCAGAAAACCACCCCATGGCTGCTGCCATATCACCTGGGCCTCTTGCTCTGCTCCTCCAGGTTAGCTGAAGGCGCCCACCTCCGTGCAGCGGAGGGCCACCTGCCACTGAGGACTGGAGACCCCGGACCCTCCTCTCTGCCGCACACAGACCCGGGAGGCAGGCTTGGGTGGCTGGGGGAGGCAGAGAAAACCCAGGGCAGGAGGGAAAGGGCCCCCCACCCCACCCCGTGCGGCTGCTGGGGTGGGTGTCAAACCAGCTGAGACACTGGAACCCATGGGTTATTGCTGTGCCAAGGAGGATTTCTGGGTCCCGAGAATGCTTGTCGCCGACACCTACCTGTCCCCCAAATTAAAAAATGCTAGAAAGGGCCCTGAAAGGCACTGCCACCACCCCCACCCCGGGCCAAGCTGCCAATCGGACCGGCACAAGGGGTGGCGTTGTCAGCTTCCCACACACGCACACCAGTGGGGGGGGGGAACCTTGGCCGCAGGTGCCAGAAGACACCTCTCGTGCATGCATATAAAACTGTTTAAAAACTGAGCCTGCCCCTGCCAGCTCCCGCAAATTTGCAAAATTGGTCACTTAGAAAAAAGCGAGAGGCTTTTCTTCCAGCAGGAACCCTCAGCCATTTGGGGGGGGGAGAGGTTTTGTTTTTTGTTTTGAGAAATGCATAGTTGATACAGACAAACAAAATTAGAAAGAGCCACGGTGAGGAGACCTCAAAAACCCCACGTCATGTCCATGCATGCGTCCCTCCTCGGGAGCAGGAGGCCTCACAGGGCGTCCCATGCAGGGTGGATGGGTGGCTGGGGGGGGGAGGTTGGAAGCACAGTGACTAAGTAGCTCAGAGTGCCTGGGGTTGGGGGGGCAGGAGAGGCTCAACCCCTTAAGGGGTACCCCTTGGCCGAGCTGAGCCACACCAACTGTGGCGCTGGAGGAGCAGGAGGAAGAAGGGCCGGGTGGGGGCTGCTGGGGACAGGAATCCACCCCCCCACCCGCCTGCCCCGGTCACATCCCATGAGAGGCGATGCCGTGGCTGGGCCGTCAATGTCTTGGGTTAGAAGAACCCTTCCGGCCTCTATGCTCCTGGGGTCGAGGAAGAGAGGTGGGCGGGGGGGCATCCTGCCACAGAGGAGCCCCCTCCCCTATGCCTGGCCCATGCCCCCTCCTTGCAGGCCTTCCCAGGGGCTTCCTCCTGCACGGCCCCCTCAGAGACGGCCGTTTCCACCCCCCCCACACACACACACTCGCCCGCCTGCCTGCCCGCCCCTCGGCCTGCCCCTCCCCTCCTGCCCCAAGGGCAGAGGTGCTCAGATCATCTTCATGTTGAACTTCCGGGCTCCCCCCTGCCCAGCGGCCGTGGCGGGGCCGTCCACCTTGCGGAAAGAGTACTCCACCGCGAAGTGGTTCTTGTGCTGGCCCCGCCCGCGGCTCCACACAAAGAGGAGGAGGAAGCAGAAGAGCACCACCCCAAGGAACATGATGCAGCCCATGGCGGTGGAGACCAGAATGGTCTTCAGGTCCAGGGTGAACTTGAGCACCACCCGGGTGTCGTTGTGGGCTGTGTCGTTAAACTCCCCGAGGTACAAGGTCCGGTTGGCGTACAGGGCCCCGTCGGCCGAGGGCGGGGGGCCCCGGACCGTCAGGGTGGCAAAGTAGGTGTCGTTCCCGCCGGCGTTGCTGGCGATGCAGATGTAGGTCCCGCTGTCCTGGACTTGGGCGTAGCGGATCTCCAGGGTTCCGCTGGGCAGGACGGCCACCCGCCCGCTGGGGCCCCGGGCAGCGATCATCCTGTGCTGGGGGGAGACCCAGCTGATGGAGGGGGCCGGCTCCCCCTCGGCCCGGCACAGGAAGGACACTGCCTGCCCCTCGAAGGCCGTCACCTGCTGCAGCCGCCGGTCCCGGATGGTGGCCTTCTGGCAGGTGAAGTACTCAAAGAGGACCGAGTCCGGGAAGTCGCGCAGGGCGTCCCCTTGGATCTCGGGCGGCGAGGAGCAGGCGGGGGGCTGCCCGTCAAAGTTGAGCGTCTTGCGGCGCTGGAGGATCCAGAGGAGGCGGCAGTCGCAGGCCAGGGGGTTGTGGTCCAGGCGGAGGGTCTCCAGGGTGTTGACGGAGTGGAAGGCCCCTTCCTCCAAGGTGGCCAAGAGGTTGTCGGAGAGGTTGAGCAGCCGGAGCTGCCGCAGGCCGGCCAGGCCCTGGGGCTCCACGGAGGCCAGCAGGGCGCCCACCAGGTGGAGCTCCCGCAGGCGGGTCAGCTCCCGGAAGGCCCCCCGGGGGACGCTGCCGATGGGGTTGTAGGAGAGGTTCAGGTGCAGGAGGTGGGCCAGGCTCCGCAAGGCAGCGGTCGGCACCACCGAGAGGTTGGTGTAGGTGACGGAGAGGGAGGTGAGGTTGAGGCCCTGGAAGGCGCCGGCCGAGATCTCCTCCAGGAAGGGCCAGTTGTCGATCTCCAGCAGCCAGAGGCGGGAGAGGGCCCGGAAGCTCCGGTCCTCCACCGAGGCCACCCCGAGGTGCCGGAGACGGAGCACCTCCAGGCCCCGCAGGCGGGAGAGCGACTCCGGGGAGAGGTCCGTCAGGTTGCACCGCTCGAGGGTCAGTTGCCGCAGGGCTGCCAGGCCGGAGAAGGCCTTCCGGGCGATGTAGACCAAGTCATTGTCCCCCAACTCCAGGGCCCGGAGGCTGCGCAGGTCCTGGAAGGTGTAGTCCAGGAGGACCACGATCTTGTTCTGGCTGAGGTCCAGCAGGGTGAGGTTGGAGAGCTTGGCGAAGAGCCCCGGGGGGAGGAGCTTGAGCTGGTTGCCCCTCAGGCGCAGCGCCCGGAGGCCGGCCAGGTGGCTGAAGGCCCCCGGCTCCACGTGGCTCAAGAGGTTCTCGCTGACGTCCAGCTCCTCCAGCAGAGGGAAGGGGTCCAGGTCCCCGGCGTTCAGGCAGCGCAGGCGGTTCCTGTTCAGCTCCAGGATCCGGGTCTCCGTCGGGATGCCGTCCGGGATGGCCGTGAGGCGCCTGCGGTGGCACAGGACCGACCTGACCTGAGGGACACACTCGCAGCGGGCCGGGCAGGCCGTGGCAGGGGCCGCGGCGCCCAAGAGGAGGAGGAGGGCACAGTGGGACAGCAGGGCCAGGAGGCAGCCACCTCTCGCGGCGTGGGGCATGGTCCTATGGGACAGCTACCATCTTCCCACAGGCCTGGAGGAGGGGGGGAGAGGGGGGGAAGGAGAAAGAAAGAGAGAGGGGGGGTTACTTGGAACTGCACCAGGTGGGCGGACTCGGCTCTCCCTGTGCCTGAGCCTAAAGGTGGCTTGTATGTGTGTGTGTGTGTGGAGGGGACCCCCCCCCACGCCCCTGCAGGACCCCAATCCCCCCTCGTGGATCCTCATCCCAGAAAGGACCGCACAAACACACACAAGGATTTCACACGCCGGGGATGAGAGAGACCTCGCAGCAGCCAAATCCACAATTCTTTGTAGATTATGGATTAAGAACTCACCGCCCTTGAGAAATAATAATGCAAAGCTCCCTCTTCCCCACCCTCCGTTCGAAGCCGCTAAAAATACTTTGGGCTCATTTTCCTCTCCTTCGAGGAGGGAGGGGGAGAAGCCGGGAGGGAGCCGGGCTTTGGCATCCACTTAATTTCCTTCTCCCTGGCTCCCCGACTCCTCCCCCCCCCCAAAAAAAACACACACACGCTCATTTCTTCCTATATCATTACATAACAATCTGCCTGGCTTTGCATTCCAGGGGACCCTTGGAGAGCCCACCGAGGCTTCCTGGGGCAGAGTGTGTGTGTGGGGGGGAGCAGCCCCTCACCTGCCGCCACAACGGATGCCCCCAAACCAGCCAGGGTTTCGCCTTCTCCCCAGGGCCTGCCGGAGAGGGACTCTTTCTTGGCACCAGCAGCTCACAATCTCTCTGGGGGGAAACGTGCAGGGGCTGACAGCGGGGGGGGGACGGGGGGGCCCTCAGATCACAAGCCAACAGAGGTCTTTCCACTCAGGCGTGGAGGGGCACTGCCTTCACCCACCCAGGCAAATCTCTGCAAAGAAGGGACCCACTAACTCCCCCCCCCCCGAGGTGGGTTTCACCTGCTGACGGTTCCTCCTCTGGCAGTGGGACCCTGCCACTTGTTGGCACAGCTAAAGCCCCTAAGGTTGCTTGGGGGGGGGTGTTGGGAGAAGACTCCTGTCCTGGCCAACGCCGCCCCTCGGCCCCCTCCCCATCCAAGGCTTGCGTTATTTGGGGCGCGCTTCACAGACTCCTCCACTCCCCCACGCTCCCCGCACGCACCTTCCTCTCCCTGCCCCCTTATCCTCGCCATCTCCACAGCCCACACCCAAAATACCTCACGGGGACATCATCAACGGAAAATGCGACTGTGCATCCCCCCCCTCACTTTTCGTCAGCTCGCATTACACAGCGGACAAATGAGGCTGGGGGAATTTAATTAGCAGGCCAGCTGACTCTTGGGGGGGGAGGAAGGGGGGTCTGGACACAGAGCGGCTGCTGGGGGGCGGGGGAGGCTATCTCGCAAAGCCCCAATGGACGGGAGACCAAAACAGAGAGCAACACAGACCAGCCTTCCTACTCCTGCCGGCTGCCCCCCAAAGCCAGTGGGGAAAGCGGGCCAGGGGGCCCAGGCAGAGACCCTGCGGCCAGCAGCCCTCTCCGCCACCACCACCACCACCACCACCCCCGGCCAGAGCCTGGGTGGTGCTCAGGGTGGGCAGCTCAGCGCTCTCTGCCCCAGGGGCCACCTACTCATCCCACTTTTGTGGTCAAGTAGGGAAACAGAAATAACCGGCCACCCCAGGCACACGGGCCAGAAGGAAGGAGGGAGGGAGGGGGCCAGGGACCCCCCAACACTTGCTCCCTGGTGATGTCCCACCGCCACCCTGCCACCTGCCTCACAAGGCCCCCCCCCACACACACACACACCAGTGTTCCTGGACCTCGCCAGGCCTTGCAGGACATGGAGAAGGACCAGGGATGGAGAAGGCACTTCCACAAAGGGGGGAGGAGGAGGAGGAGGGGGGAGAAGCCCCTCCACCCCCCTCCCCACACATTGCCAGAGAACGCTCCAGGCCATGTGCTCCCTCGTGCAGCTGGAATGCCCCCCCCCCCGACTGCACACGCCAGGTCTCCCTTGCCCCCTCCCATCACACACCCAAACACACACCCAAACACACACACACACACACATACAGACCAGGTGCCGCCCGCTCTCCTTTCCACCCTCCATCTCCCCCCCCCCCCCGGTCCCCAGTCAACCATGCAGGGCAGCCGAGCTGCTCCATCCACTCACTGCCACAGCCCTCCAGTGGGTCGGGGGGGGGGGGCTCCTTATCCCGCTGGGGGTCCCTGGCTGCCGGCGTGAATCCCGGCCTCGGCTGCTCTCCTCCAACGCAGCAGCCAACGCACCACCCAGGCGGCGGCTGTCAGCGTGGCTCCGCTCCCGATTCCGGCAGATTAAAATGTGCAGCGAGGAGGAGGAGGAGGAGGAGGAGGAGGAAGGGATGGGGTGGCAGGAGCGGCTCCCAAAGGCGGGGGGGGGGGGCAAGGTGGCAGCGGAGGTGGCGGGGGGGGGAAGAGCCCACCCGCCAGCTGACCCTGCAGAGGCAGCCCCCACCCACCCGCCAGCCTGGCTCTGCCCTGGGGATGGAGGAGGTGTGTGGGGGGGGGGGTCTGCGCCTGCCTGGCTCCCTGTGCGGATCCTCTGGGACCACCAAACAACCCCCCCCCCGGTTGGTGGAATGTATTTTGCGGCAGAAGAAAGGCTGCGAGAAGAGGCAGAAGACCCAAGCCCTTCATGTGACGACGGCGTGGATGCAAACGGAGCCAGACCAGACCCCAGAACCTCCCCCCCCCATGCACACACACACACACACACACACACACAAACACACACAATGGGTCTGTTTCCACCACCACCACCCCAAAAAACCTAAC
This sequence comes from Phrynocephalus vlangalii, assembly GCA_037367305.1. Lineage (NCBI taxonomy): Eukaryota > Metazoa > Chordata > Lepidosauria > Squamata > Agamidae > Phrynocephalus > Phrynocephalus vlangalii. The sequence continues at coordinate 79,319 of JAWVWN010002076.1, read as the reverse complement.
CCATCCCACGGGACAAAGGCACTGCTGCAAGTACTTCTGGTGGGAGTCCATCTCCCGGCCTGCAAGGAGAGGGGTTGGTGGGGGTGCTTAGGCCTCCCCCCCACCCCCACGGCCCTGAGATAGGGGTCCAGGTGTGCCCTTCAGAGCGCAGGGTGGGAGATGCTGCCGCCGCCACCACCACCACAGCCCCCCATGCCTGGCTGCAGCGGCACTGGAAATTGGAGCCCCGTTCCTCTCCATGGGGCCTCATCCATAATTCAGGCAACCCAAGGGAGCAGGTGCCAGGCCCCGGGCAGCAAGTGGCAAAGGGGGGGGGCTTCCTTCGCGACACTCTGGGGGGGAATGGAGGCACCTGGGAAGGAAGCCCAGCCGGCCAACGGCCTCCTTCCTGCTCTCCATCATCAGCCCTTTCCTTCCTGCTTTCCTTCTATCCATCATCATCATTTTCCTCCTTCCTTCTTTCCTTCCATCTATCCATCCATCATGAGCCTGTTCCTTCCTTCTTTCCCTATTTGTCTCATCAGCTCCTTCCTTCCTTCCTTCCTTCCTTCCTTCCTTCCTTCCTTCCTTCCTTCCTTCCTTCCTTCCTTCCTTCCTTCCTTCCTTCCTTCCTTCCTTCCAGTGGAAGGAGTCTGGGGCCTGGGGTTGAGGAGTGGTACACGTGAGCACAAGCCCACCCCCGACTTACCCCCCCATCCCACCCCCACCGGTGGGTCAGAGCAAGCCCTGTGCTCAGCCAGACATGGACCTGCTTGTCTGTCTTTTCCTCTGTGTCCAAGGTGTGTGTGTGTGGGGGGGAGCCCTCCCCTGGAAGAAGCCCAGACATTAAGTGGGCCGCCTGCCCGCTCTCCCCCACCCGAGTACCCCTCCCTCCCTCCCTCCCTCCTTGCCTCTCAAAATAGCTCTCCAGGCCCCTTCCTGCTAATCAGGGAAGCCCCCAAGGGGCCCATCTGCTCCGGAGAGCTGGCATGTGCGGCGGCGGGGGTGTGTGTGCTGCTGCACGTGCACAAGGATAACCCCATTCTTACCCTGATTCTGCGAGGAGCCCTGCCTGCCTTTGACTGCTAGACAACACTGCCGTTCTAGGGCAGCTGAAAGCCGGGGGTGGGGGGATCGCTCAGGCGTGATGGTTTCTGAACCCTCCCCCCTCCCACGCCCCAGGAAGCCCCCTTATCCTCATCCTGGACGGTGCTACCACTAGCTGGTTGGTGCTCAGGAGAAAGGGGCACTCTGTGCATGGGCAGAGGAGCCCCAGCTGGCAGAAATGCCCTGGGCGGTGCAAAGCTCCAAGCAGGTGTTTTGGTGCAGAGATGCCTCCCCACCCCCACCCCCACCCCACCTCCCTGAACCTCCCTCGGCACCGTTCTCTCTTTCCCCATTTAGACAAATAAAATAAAATGGAATTAAATTACAGCAGCTCAAAGCGAGCGGGGGAGGGAGGCCCCCCCGCACAGTTGCCTAGCAACCAGAAGGAGTGGGCCCGGGATGCCAGGAGGCCCTACCTGCCTTCTTTGGCTTCCCGCAGGTAAAGACAGGGAGGTGTATGTGTGTGTGGGGGGGAAGGCTAGAGGTGCTTGGGAAGGACAGCATTTTCTGGGGGTGGGGGTGACTAGGAGGAGGAGGAGGAGGAGAGTCCCTGCCGGGCCAGTGGGCCCTGCTCTTGGCTGGCCACTCGGGTCCTTGCCAGGGAATGGGCAGTGCTGCGGATGTGGGCCAGACCCCACGTGCAGCCCCAGCCGTCCCCCTCATGGCAGGCAACCCCCTGGCCAGGCAGGGACAGGGGCACCACTGGAAGCACCGTGACCGGCCGACCGGCCATGGGGTCAGCCAGCAGGGCCAAGCAAAGCCTGCGAGAAGTCCTCAGAGGCCAAGAAGGGCCAGCTGCAGCCCACGTGGGCCGACAAAGCTCGGCCCTGTTTGCAGGAGCACCCCACAGCCAAGTCAGGCCACGGGAGGCAAAGGGGAATGCCACGGGGGCTTGGCCGGCAGGTGACTTCCCCTCCCTGAGAGCGGCCATGCCCTCAATCCACCCCTTGAGCCGTGGACGCCTGCGGGCAGGCGGGGGGGGGGGGGAAGCGTGGCAAAAGCAGATGTTCTGGCTGGGAGACTTATCCCTCCGGTGGATCCTCCTCTCGGAAACATGAATGAAGGCGCTGCTGCTCGGTCAGCTGCCCAGCCCTGAGCCGGGGCGAGTGAATGGGCTCTGCTGCCTGCCTGCCTGCCCTGGGAGCAGGGGGGGGGGGGGCGGCACTGAAAGGCAGGCCCGTTAATGAGAGCGTGTTGGGAAGGAGGAGGACATAAGAGGCACCCGGGCGGTGTGCACGCCAGCGCTCTGGGTGAATGGGGCTGGAGCCAGGCAGGGAACAGCTGGCCCTCCCTCCCACCCGCCCTCCTTCCCTTCCCTCCGTGCCAGGGACTGGCACCTCAGGAGATCTCCTAAGCCAACTGAGCTGTGGGCATCCTGGCGTCCTTCCCCCCTCATTGCCCCCCTCCCCGTCGCGCTGTGGAGCTTTGGTTGTCAGTCCCGGTGGCTGCCAGGAACAAAAGAATCGGGCAGGAGCAGGGTACTCATGCCTGCTGGCAGAAATCCGCACCGAGGCCATCTGGGAAGGCTGGGGCTCCAGAAGGAGGAGCCTCTGGAAGCAGCCTCCCACCCCCACCCCCACCCCCCCACCCCCAGGTTGGGCAGGACGGAGGACGACAGAAAGCAAGGAAGGGAAGGCTGACACTTCCTCTGGACAACTAGCCCACCGGGTGGCCCACGGACCCCACCTTCCACGGCAGATTGACAAGGCGCACATATGTCCAGCACAGATGGCTCCGGAGGCTCCAACACGCCGTGGCATGATTCACCTTCTCCCCTCCTGAAGGCACTGTAACTTCTCCAGAAAGCCAAAAGGTGGGTGGCTCCTCCAGAAGGAATGGGACGTCTCCCAGCGCCAGAAGGATCTATGCCTGGCGGATGGAAGGAGAGCCACACTACGGCCCCCCTTTTTAGAAAACAGGGCAAGGTTTGGGGTGGTGGTGGGGAGGCACCTCTGCACCAAAACACGTCTGCACCCTCTTCTCTTATGACATCAGCCTGGCGGTTCTGCTTCCCGCCTGATCCCCCACCACCAACCACCAACCTTGCAACCCTCCAGGACACGCTACCAGCACACTAGGCTCCAACGCTGCTGGCTTGTGCAATAAAAAGCTTGTTCTTCTATAAGGAAAGCGCACAACTCCCCATTTGGACACCTGGAAGTTTTCCCCAGATGGCCTGCAATGAAAACACAGCAACAAACATGCACTTTAAAGGCAATTAGTGGAAAAGAAAGCACCCACAAGCACCGGGAACGCGGCAAGATGGAGAAAAGCACAACCAAGCCGCTAGACAACCCCGCAAACCTACAGAACAAACAGCCCCACAGGGGACACCCGGGGTGGGTGTGCAAATCTTCTGCCAATGGGAAGAACCGTAACTCACGGGGCTCCTCAGCCGTTCATCCGGGTGGGGTTAGGGTGGAAGGTGCCCCCCCTCTTCTCCCTAATCCAAGGAGGCAGCTTGTGGGGACAAGGACGAGCCGGGCAGGGGATCCGCCAGCACCCACCCTGCCCGACCCCCGTGTACGGGATTAGCAGAGGCAGGAGACTGGGGATGGCGGGGGGAGGGGGAACCAGCCCTCCCTACTTGAGACAATCATAATTAGGGCTGTCAGCTAATTACAGCCGCCGGGCTTGATTAAGTGTATGAATTTTAATTGGCTTGTCCAGATTGCGTAACGCAACCCACTGCTCCTCACTGGGTCTGGAATGGAAAAACACGGGTGGCCCCCCAGGAAGACGCTGCTCCACATTCTCTCAGGGAGGGGGGCTGCCTTCTCTCCCCAAGCCCCCCCCACCTGCTGGCCAAGGGCCACCCCCCACCCCACCCCCACCCCACACACCCTGCTGGCTGCAAGAAGCCTGTTCCCTGCACGTGCTCAGGGGCCGTCTCCCCTCCCTTGGCCTGCCTACTCCTTCCCTCCGGCAACTTCACTTTCGCCTCCTGAGCCGCTCTGGCAGGGCATCTGGATGCAGCCACAGTCACATCTGCTGCGTGGGAATGTGTGTGTGTGTGTGTGTGTGTGTGTCGGGGAGGAGGGGAGACGACAGGACCCAACAATTATGGGGAGAAGAGGGGCAGGGAATCGTGTTGAGGGAGGGAGGACGGTAGCAGAGACCAGGGCCACAGGAAGGTTCCCCGTGGGGTTAAAAGATGACCCAAAGGCGGGTGGTGGGGGACCAGGTTCATACCCCCCCCACGCACACCCACTTGTGCCGCCAGGGCCCCTGAGCCGCAGCCTGGCCCAGCTTCTCCTGGGCTCATCCAGCCAGGTGCTCAGCTGGGTGCTGGCCGTGGTGTCCCTTTTAGGTCAGGGGCTTCCTTAAAAGGCAAAGTTGCCCAGCGCAGAAACTGGAGCTAATCAGATTTCAAGGTAGAACAAAGAAAGAAGGCAGGCAGGAGGCAGGGCGGGCGCCCGAGCACCCCGTCCCCTCCCCAGGCCTCCGTTTGGCAGCATCCTGTTGGAGGGAAAGAGAACCCCCCCCCATCGTCCTGGGTCAGGTCTGAGACCGCCGTCCTAAAAGGAGGCCATAAAAAGGTGGTCCCTGAGGAGGGGGGGCTACAACCCCTCTCCCTCCTTAAAGAACACTGAGGTGGCTCCTGCTTTCCTGTGACCCCCACCCCACCCCCACCTCTTTCTCCATCTGGGCCGAAAGGGCAAACACATCAAGACATGCTGTGATGCCTCCCTGCACACCTCCCAGTCCTCCTCCTCCTCCTCCTCTTCACCCTGCGGGGAGTCCAGGAAAAATATAACCTGACAAGAGCAGCATGTGCTGGGGCTCTCACCCAGCCGGCTGGGGGCTGGGGCTCAGCATGCCTCTGCTGCCCCCCCCCTCCCATGGGAAGCAGGCTGCATGGGGTGTCACCAGGCATCAGCCACCGGGTCCGAGGCCTCTCTCCCCTCCCAGCTCAGCCTCACCTGGGGAAGGAGGTGCAGGCGGCGGGGGGGGGGGCACCCAAGGGATGCCTCCTCTGGCTTCCAGGCCCTGTCACGCTGGCCGACCAGCCGACGAAACCTCTGGAAATGGCCTCCTTGAACCCTCTGAATGGTCGGGAGTCCTCAGCTGCTCACCAACACTTTAAAAATAGCCCTCTCCTAAAGCTCTGGCAATCGATGGAGGTTCTCCGCGGAGCCATCCAGCCCTGGCCACGGCTGGCCTCCCGCCCTCTCTCTTCTTCTTCTCCCTCCCTGCTTGCCTCGCCCTCTCTGGGCAGGAAGGCTCCCAGGCTGTCCTCCTGAGGCCAAGGGCTCGGCTGCCATCCCAAAGGAAGCCGGCCTGCAGACGGCGCAGCCAAGGGGTCCCAAAGCCAAGCGCTCTCCCCTTCCTTCTCTCCGGGTGGCACTTCGGGAGGGAAGGAGGGATGCGGCTGCCAAGCGGGCACTGCCAGCAGAACCTGGAAAGAGGGAGGCCCCGGGCCAAGGGAGGAAAGGCAAAAGGGACCGGGGGGGGGGCTTTCCCCATAAATCTCACACACCCCTGGCCTGGCTTGGGATGGCTGCCCTCCTGCCGGCTTGGGGAATCCTGTGCCTGGAAGGAACCACAAGGGGATCAGCCCAGCCATGAGAGCCACCAGGAGCCACGGGGTGGCCCAAAGCCCAGGAGGCGAGCAAGGGGTGGGTGGAGGAGGGCTCCTTCCTGCTGGCGGCCGGTGCGCTTAGGAGTGGATCCCTTTTTTTTGGGGGGGGGTGTTTGTCACTGGGAGCAAGTTATGGGAAGGAAGCCGGCAAGGCAAACAAGGGGCAGAGAAAGGGCGGCTGGTGGTCCCTGCTGGCCCCTTTCCAAGGGCCTGGGGGCAGAGGTGTGTGTGTGTGTGTGTGTGTGTGTGTGTGTGTCTTCTCCCCACCCCCCACCCCCAAGAGCACAGAACAGCCCAGCAGTCTGGCTGGAGGTGGAGGTGGTGGGGGGACAGAACATGCTGGCAACCCCATAGCCCCCCCCCCCGCCCATCCCCAGCTCAGCACCAGCAGGCAGCAGCCCCCCCTTCCCTCCAGGCAGCCCCCCCCTCCCTCCAGACACTCACCCCTCCGCCCACCCCCACCTATGCCCATCCGGAGGGAGGGAGGGGGCGAACCCAAGGAGGTTCCCCCCCCTCCCCAGAGGCGACGGGGGGGCCGGCCCCTCCAACCCCTTCCCCTCCCCCTTCCCCCCGAGCCTCTGTGGGTGTGTGTGTGGGTGTGTGTTTCCCCAACTCCCACCCGCCGTGCTCCGTCTGTCTCATACCTGGGCCGCCGGACCTCCAGCCCCGCCGCCGCCGCCGCCGGTGCTGCTGAGGATGATGCTGAGGATGCTGCTGCCGCCGCCGCCGCCGCCGGGGAGGGAGGGGGGGTGAGTCCCCGCTGCGCCCCTGCGGAGGGACGGGGACTGCCTAGTAGCCCATCATCCCCTGCCAGCCCCCGCTCCAAGCCAGCCGGCCAGGGGAAGCGGCCCAGGGCGTTCCGCCGCCCGAGGCCGGGAGAGGGGCGTGGCCATGGAGGCGGCCCCTCCCCTTCGGGGCGCAGTTTCCACCGCCCGCCGCTAGGGGGAGAGGGCCAGTACAGGAGTGCGGCCGGCAGGGGACGGGGCGCTCTAGGGACTGCTTCCGGCAGAGGCTCTTTTGTAGGCAAACAGGGCCTTCCGGTTCTTTTCGGAGTCCTCCCGAGGCCGCTCTAGGCCTCTAGAACTCAATGATGACGAAGGGGCGGAGCGGCCCAAAGGGGATGAGATCTTTTGTTCGCAAACCCGACGACGCGGTTCTTTTCGGGGCCCTTGCTGCGGGGTTGGCGGCGGCGGCGGCGGAAGGGCAGCAGAAGGAGGAGGAAGGGGGTATTAACGGCACGAGGTGCCCATTGAGAGCTTGCCCCACCCCCAGATGCAACGGGGCGGTGGGTGTGGGTGTGGGTGGCGTTTGAAGCGCCAACCACCCTCCGCTTCCCTCCCTCCCTCTCTCTCCCGGGGTCCTTCCTGTGGGGCGCTTCCGCCGGAAGTCCTTCCGGGCTCGCGGCGCATGCGCTCGGGATGGCGGCGGAGGGGGACTTTGGCAGCGTGGGCTCCGGGGGCCGCTTGGACCCGGGGGCGCTGATGGAGCAGGTGAAGGTCCAGATCGCCGTGGCCAACGCCCAGGAGCTGCTGCAGGTGAGCATGCGGGGTGGGCGGGGGGGGGCAGTGGGGGTGGGCTGGGATGGGGCAGCCCCTCGGGGTTCCCTCCTGGTCGCCCTCCTCCTTCGCCTCTGGGCGCCACTCTCTCTCTCTGGGCGCTGATGCTGCTGCTGCTCCTCCTCCAAGGGACACCCGTGGGGCTCCCTTTCCGTGGGGTCGCGGCGGGGGGGGGCTCCTCCTCCTCAGGGCCAGGGGGGTGGTGGGGGTGGGATGGGTGGGGGGCTTTGCCGGCCCTTTCTCCCCACATGCAGAAGAGACGGAACCCCCCCCCTTCCTGCTTGCTGTGGGTCTTCCCGATTCCTCTTGCTTGACACCTTCCCGCCGCCCCCCCCCACTCTGCTTCCAGAGAATGACAGACAAGTGTTTCCGGAAGTGCATCGGGAAGCCCGGGAGCTCCCTGGACAATTCGGAGCAGGTGAGCCTCCTGGAAGTGGGTGCCGGGGAGGGGGGGGTGGAGGGCTCCTCTGCCCTCCTGCCTGAGGGGGTGCGGGACGAACCCCCTAGTGCCGTCGTCCCCCCCCCCCCCAGTGCTCACCTCACCTCCCTCCCTCCCTCCTTCTTTCTCCAGAAGTGCATCGCCATGTGCATGGACCGCTACATGGACGCCTGGAACACCGTCTCGCGGGCCTACAACTCCCGGCTGCAGAGGGAGCGAGCCAACATGTGACCCTTCTGCTGCTGCTGCTGCTGCTGCTGCTGGAGGGACCCTCTCCTCCACAGGGACTCTGGCGGGGCCAGGGATGCGCTGCCACTCACGGATGTGGCCTGTACGGCTAGGGTGGCCCATGGGGCAGCCATTAAAGTGAGCAATGCCCTCTGTTTCCTGCCTCTTTATTCTTGCACAGCCGGCCACTGGTGGGCTGAGATGCATTTCTGGGGGTGGGGGGCACTTTTTCACAAAAACCAGGGGGCTGGTGTGGGTGTAAGGGGGGGTGCCTTTGCACTCCTCTGCCTTCCCTCTACACCCAGGTCAGTCTGATGGGGAGGGAGGCCCCGGTCGGCCGCGTTGGTGCAACCAACCCAAGGCCTCCCTTTCTTAGCCTCCCACTGACACCACTTCTACAAAGCTGCACCAAGCCGTCAGTCGCAAGAAGGCCTCTTTATTCAGAGAGAAAGGTCTGCAGTCACCCCGAGCGAAGCCCTCCCCCTCCTGGCCCAAGCCAGACCAAATGCAGCACTGCCAAGGCCAGCAAGGGGGACGGAGCCCCTCTCTCTCTTCTCAGTGTCACCTCTGTTCTTCCCGAGAGGAGGGGAGCAGCCTCACACTTTGAGGTTCTGCCCAATCCAGCCCCGCACGGCCGTCACTTTGGCGTAGACGCCTGGGAAGTAAGGGCGCCCGCAGCCGTAACCCCAGCTGGTGATGCCTGCCAGGAACCAGCGCCCCGAGGGCTCCCTGCAGGCCAGTGGGCCACCAGCATCGCCCTGCAGAGGCAACAAGGCAATGGGAGCCATTGACAGCATCCAGGGGCCTCCCAAAAAGAGGGCCTACACTGACAGCCCGAGAAGTTAGGCCGAGCTTGGTTTCCTGCCCACCCCCAAAGCTAAAAAGCAGTGTACTTCCAAGGGCCAGGTGCAGGGGAGTGGGATCAGGAGACAGAGATCTAGCCTCATGCACTCCCAGCAGGGGTTCCCGGTTGACTCCCAGAGCAGCAGGAGGGGAGAGAAATCCCGGGAATTCACTGTCCGGGGGGGGGGGAGGGGGAGGGACTCACCGAGCAGCTGTCGACGGCACCTTGTGGGAATCCAGCGCAGAGCATCCGGCTGCTGATCTGGACGGGGTAGAAGCGCCGGCAGTCCAGCTCAGCCATGAGTTTCACAGCTGCCTTTTGCAGCCGTTTGGACATCAGTCCTGGTGGGTGGAGAAGGCAAAAGGGACTCAGGCATTACACGGAAGGAGGGAGAGGGAAGAGGAAAGTGCCATGTCCCTGTCCCATTTTGCAAATTCCCTTTGGACTCGGCCTGCAAAAACTAATGTTCATGTGTCGTTCGGAGGACAAGGAACAGGGAGTGATTCTGCATTAAGGAAGAAGCAGAGGGTGCTGTTTTTAAAGGCTCCCTCTTGAGGGAAACACAGGCCCTCTCCGTAGGGAGAAGAGGAAAGGGGAGGGGCGTTTACGGCTGGGTGCAGAGAAAAGCCCCGAGGACGGCTCTTTCGGACCGCTGAGGAAAGCGTCCCCCCCCCCCCCGCTGCTGCTGCTGCTGCTGCTGCTCACCTCCTTCCTTGGTGGAGCCCCAGCCGGTGATAAAGCAGGGAGTCCCAGGGGCAAAGCGGTGGGAGCTGTCCGGCAGGCAGATGGGCTTGACGGTGCTGGTGTAGCGCAGCGAGGAGGCCAGCTCCAGCAGGGCCACGTCGTAGTCCAGCGTGTAGGCGTTGTAGAAGGGGTGCCTGTGGATCTGGGCCACCTTCTCCACCCGTCCGTCCAGGGCACTCAGCGAAGGGGTTCCAAGCACAGCCACCCACAGCTTGGGGTCGCTGTAACTGGGGGAGAAAGAGGGGGAGAGAGAGCAGGCGGTCAGCTGGAGAAGGGGCCAGAGTGCCTCTCCTTGGAGGGCAGAACACGACCCACGGGAAGAAGAAGGGCCCTCCCCATCCCACCGTGGGGACTCCCAGCCCTGAGAAGGAGGGGGGCTGAAGGGAGAGCCGGCCACGCACACCCTGGGCCCCCACGCACTCACAGGTCGAAGCAGTGGGCGGCCGACAGAAGCCAGCGCTCGGCAACCACGACGGCTCCGCACTTGTGCTCCTCGCGCCGCAGCCACAGGCTCACCTGCCACGGCCACTCTCCACGGGCCGCACTGCTGCCCCCAACAATCTTGCTGGAAGCCACGGCGGGGGCCAGGCCACAGTCTGTGGAGAGGGAGGGAGAAGGATGCTGGGGGGGGAGGGAGGCGGCCTCGCTCCTGCCTGGCCTTGAGGTGGGCAGGAAACCCCTCCGATGCCAAGGCTGCCTGCCAGAAGGCCACCACCGCTGGCCAAAGCCAAAGGCGGGAGGGATGGCTCCCAGCTCTTTGGGCTGGGCCCGCACAGGCCGCCTGCCCCCTCTCGGCTTGGCCTACCTCGCAGGGCACTTACTGCAGTTGGCCTCGTCCCAGCCGTTGGCACAGTCCAGGACCCCATCGCACTCGGGGTTCACCTTCCCAATACAGACGCGGCGGGAGCATTTGAAGGTGGAGGGGCCGCAGGGAACACCTGGGGAGGGAGGGAAAAAGCTCAGGGCGCCAAGGGAGGCCTTGCTCCCCATGCACTGGGGGCCCGGGGAGGCGGGGGGCCTGTGACCCTGGCCCCTGGACAAGGGGGTGGGTGACATCTTCACAAGCATGCCCATGGACGACAGTGGAAGCCCCCACAACCCATGAGGGACACCCCTTCCCTAGGCAGCTGAGAGTAACCCCCTTGCAGCCCCACAAAGCGCCCCCCCGCGCCGCCTCCAGGGTCAAGGAGAGGAGGCTGAAGGGGAGCCCCCACCACCACCACCAAGGTGTGCCCTTCACTCCAGGTGGTCTTAGCAAGGCAACTGGCCCCTTCCCTGCAGAGAGAGTCCCCCCTCCCAGCCACCCCCCGACATGCAGGCCTGGGCTACCTGGGTGGGGAGTTGCTTGGGAGGAGCCTGCCGTCCCCCTGGGCAGGCTGAGGCTGGCCCTGAGGCTGGTGCTCAGCGGGGGCCCCGTCGTCCTCTGGCTGGCCGGGGGCCGGCTGGCGGTGAGAGCAGCGGCGGCACTGGGGCCGGTCTTGGGCCTGGCCGGGGTACCGGGGAGAGGGCCAGGGGGCCGGGAGGCGAGGATGGTGTCCAAGATCCAGCCTCTCAGCTGGGCGATCCGGGCGTAGACCCCGGGCCTCTGGGCCTGAGCGCAGCCCGTGCCCCAGCTGACGAGGCCGGCCAGGTAGAACACCCCCGGGGTCTCTTCGCAGGCCAGGGGGCCGCCAGAGTCGCCCTGGAAGAAGAGAAGAGGCCGAAAGGGAGAGGGAGGCGGCCAGGGCACGCCCGCGGCAGGGCTCTGAATGACGCCCCACCACCACCACCACCCCCAGGGAGCGTGTTCCCCTCTCTGCCACAGGTGGTTTCCACTGGAAGCGGCTTCTCCCCTGCCCCAGAGGAGGGGGGGGGTCAGCCTTCTCCTGCCCCCCCTCCGGCCCATCGGGAGTCCCTTACCTGGCAGGAGTCGACCTTCCCTTCCAGGAAGCCGGCGCAGAGCATCTGCTCCGTGAGGGAGACATTGTACAGGGCATTGCAGGCCTTCGGGTCGATGATGCCCACAGAGGCCGCCTGCAGGATCTCGGACTTGGAGGCTGCGGGGCGGGAAGGGGGGCCCAAGGCAAGGTCAGCCGCCCCTCTCTGCCCCCCTCCCCTCCTGCAGCCCCCCCCCAGGCTAGAGCCGGAAGGCTTTTTTTGCCCACGAGGGCCGCTGGCCATGGGGCTGCTTACCGTTGCCCTCCTGGAGGCTGCCCCAGCCGGAGATCAGGCACTTCCGTCCGGCCGGGAACTGGTGGATGGGCAGCGGGAGGCAGAGGGGCTGGACGTACTTCCCGAAGGTCAGCGGACGGCTCAGCTCCAGCAGGGCCACGTCGAAGTCCATCCGGGCTGGGTCGTAGGCTGGGTGCGCCACCACCCGTCGGACGCTGGCCTTGACCGCAGAGGCCTCGCTGGCGGCCAGGGAGGTGGTGCCCGCAAAGGCCGCCAGGCGCTCAGCCTTGGTCCTGCCCACGCGGGGCCAGAGGAGAGGCAAGACACAACAAGTCCACTCTTAGAGGCAGGGAGTCATTTGTGCCCTCCAGGGGCCGCTGAAGGCCGTTCCCGCCACGCCCGCCTGCCAAGGCCCGGCTGGTCAACTTACTGGTTGAAGCAGTGGGCGGCGGAGAGGAGCCAACGCTCGGCGATGATGGTGGCTCCGCAGAAGTGCCGGGGCCCCTCCTTCAGGCTGGCCTGCCAGGGGACCTCCCCGCGAGCAGCCTCCAGGCCGCCCACAATCTTGCTGGCCTTGGAGAAGCCAGGCCGCCGGCCACACTCTGCAAAGGACACACCACCAGTGAGGGCCTCCCTCCCTCCCTCCCTCCCTCCCTCCTGGCCCCAGTGTTGGGCAAAGGAAACCCGGCTACACCCAGCCCAGTGGTCCTACCTTGGGGCCGGGGCAGGGTGGCAGCCAGAGGGGCGGGGGCTGAAGTGGGATGGAGCTGGCCACCCGCAGCGAGGCTGGTCCCCTTGGCCGTGGAGGTCACGGGCCAGAATGTGGTGGCCGGCGAGGTGGGGCGGCCGAGGCTTGGTGGGGCGGCTGAGGTGGCCATGGACTGCAGGATCCAGTCCCTGAGCTTGGTGACTCGTGTGTAGACCCCTGGGCGCCTGGCCTCCGCACAGCCGATGCCCCAGCTGATGATGCCAGCAAGGAAGAATCGGCCAGAGGGCTCTTCGCAGACCAGTGGGCCTCCCGAGTCCCCCTAAGGAGGGAAAGCAGGTCAGGGGAGGGGGCGGGGAGACCTCCGACCCACCCTCCTTCCCGCCCGAGGAGCCAAGGCATGCCCCGGTTGTTCCCAGCCCCTACTTGGCAGGAGTCCACCTTCCCCTCCAGGTAGCCGGCGCACACCATCCGGTCGGTCAGGGCGTGGCTGTAGAGGCTGGCACAGAGCTTCTGGTCCAGCAGCTCCACCGTCGCCTTCTGCAGCTGCTCCGGCTTCACCACTGGGGGAGAAGAGGCAGGGAGGGAGGCAGGCAGGCAGGCAGGAGGGGCCTCAGCAGCCGCCCAAGGGGCACGTTGGCCCTTCCTCAGCGCTGCGGGCTAGGCGGACACCCTCCTGGCCGCCCGGCCCCTGAAGGTGTGGGCCAGAGCTGGGCTGGATGCTCCCCACGGGGTACCTTCCACCTCCAGAGTTCCACAGGGAAAAACCTGCTGCGTGAACCCAAAGGCAGCTGTGGGAGAAGGATAGGGTAGGAACCCCCCCCCCCGGTCCTTCGGCCCTTCGGCTCGCCCCAGGGGAGGCGGCTGCTTACGGAAGTCCTCCTTCAGGTAGCCCCAGCCGGAGATGAGGCACTTCTGGCCCACAGGGAAGGTGTGGCTGGCCGCCGGGAGGCAGGCAGGCTGGACGTGCTTGGAGAAGGCCAGGGGCTCTGCCAGCTCCAGCAGGGCGATGTCGTAGTCGGCCGTGTCTGTGTCGTAGGAGGGGTGCGGCAGGATTCGGGCCACGCCAGCCCTGAGCCCGCCCTCGTCGCCCCCACGCAGCCAGATGCTTCCGGCGTGGGCCGTCCAGCTCCTGGGATCCTGGAACCTGAGAGAGGAAGAACCCTCCTCAGCCTCACTCAGGCCAAAGCGGAAGCCATGGCGAAGGCTCCCTGGGCCCCGAGCCGAGCCCTCCGCCACCCCATCCGTGTGGGGAAGGAGCCGGAGGGAAGCCCGGCCTGTCTTACTCGTTGAAGCAGTGAGCGGCCGAGACCAGCCACCGGGCAGCCAGGATGGTGGCCCCGCAGAAGTGCTCGTGGTTCTCCCGCAGGCTGACCTGCCAGGGAAACTCCCCCCGGGAGGCTTCTGCGCCCCCAACGATCCGGCTGGAGGCCTGCATGGCCGGGCGTGCCCCACAGTCTGCAAGAGGGACAGGAGGGAGGGAGGGAGGGGGGTCAGGAGAGGCCTCCCAGAGGAGCAGCAAACCCCGCCTGGCCCTACTGCTCTGGGTGACCCTCACCAACCAACCAACCCCCCCTCCCTCGACCCCCCTCCATGCCCAGCAGCCCCCGCAGGGGGAACTCACCACACTCGGCTTCATCGGATCCATCAGCGCAGTCCCTGCGGTCGTTGCACTCTGCGTTCTGCACTGCCACACACTGGCCGTTCCGGCAGGGGAAGGCACTCCCGGGACACCTGCCTGGAAGTAAGAGCGCTGGCAGCAGCTTCTGCCCCCCCCCACGTCCCTCCCACTCTCCCCTCCCCTCCCCTCCCCTCCCTGCCCCAAACCCCAACCCCAACCCTGGATGGAGGGGCAGGGAAGTCATGCCCGGCCATCCTGCAGGCACACCGCGCCTCCTCCTCCTCCTCCTCCTCCTGGCTGCCCGGAGAGGTGTCTACTCTGAACAGCCTACCTGATTTCAGGGCCATCCCGGTGGGAGGAAGGCTGCCGGGCCCTGCATGCAGAAGAGAAAAGTGGGGAGAGTCTGCCTCAGATGCCCCCACCCACCCACCCACCCCGTTCAGATGGCACGGGCCCTGCACTCACCGCCTGGTCTGTATCAAACCGGGTGGGGTGGGGTGGGGTGGATGTGCCAGCAGCTGGCCTCGCGGGCCTTTGCTTGCATGGCGGGGGGGGGGGTTGTTCCCCTGCCAGGCTGAGACACTCTCAGGCGGGACACCTCAGGTGTCCTGAGCGCTGTCCCCATCCCAGTGGGTGATGTTTAGGCCGAGATATGCGGGGGGGGGGGAGAGAGAGAGAGAGAGCCTTTGGGGCCGTTACCTGCGAGGGAGGCTGAGGAGAGGGTGCCGTAGGCGGGCAAGGGGATCCCCTCCGCCCCAAAGGCAGCCCTCAGGCCCCGTCTCAGGACCTCTTCTTCCAGGGCAGGGCTGAGCTGCTCCGTGGAGAACCAGAGGCGGAGGTGGACCAGGACGCTGGCGTTGCCCTCCCTGCCAAGGAGGAGGAGGAGGAGGAGGAACGAGGGGAAGAGGGCTGTTGCCTCGGGGGGGCGGGGGGGCGCTGCCTGTGCCCTGCTGCTCCCTCCCCACATATCCACTCTGCCCCCACGGCCCCAGAGGGCCCTCAGAGCGAGAGAGGGAGGGAGGGAGGGGTGGCTGAGCCGGGCTACCTGTAGTCCACGATGGAGCAGCGGGAGCAGCTGCCTTCCAGCGAGGAATTCTGGAAGCTCCCTCGGAACTGCAAGGCCACCGAGAGGTCCAGATGAGCACCGGCAGTGAAAGAGCCTCGCGCACACGCACACGCGCACGCACACACCCTGTCCCAGGCTCCGGCACTTCCCTGGCACCTGAAGGCCGTCCACCCTGCACGGTCCCTGCCTCGGGAGCCCCTTCCCGTCCAAAGGCTCACCAGTCCCTCCAGAAGGGGGGTGAGCGTGCGGAAGTACTCCGAGCTCCGAGATGCCAGGGTGCTTTCGTAGGGGATCCCCCGCAGCTCCACCAGGTGCTCAAACACCGACTCCCGTCTTGCCAGGAAGGCTGCAGGGGAGAAGGGTGTGAGTGCCCAACGCCAGGCGGGGGGGGGGGAAGAGAGAGGCAGGAGGAGGCTGTGGGATCTCCTTCCCCAGGGCTTTTGGGTCACCAAAGTCTCCACCCTTTCTGGAAAATAAAGAAGATCTGTCCCGAGGGGAGGGGAGGGACTCACCTGCCAGGACTCCGCTGCATCCGGCCACGACCATGCTCACTAGGACAGTGGCCACGGTCACCCGGACACACCGGCGGCTGCCCTCCACAGGAGGTGGCCTCTCTTCCTCCCTCTGGGCCGGCTTGGTCGAGGGCCCCATGGCTGCCCCACAGCGATCTAGAAGAGAGCAAAGAGAAATCACCCGTTGAGCAGCAGGAGGGAAGCATGGGGCCCCCAGGAGGTCAGCACTGCAGGCCCACAGGGAGTTGGCCCTTGGTGGCCCTCAGTCCCAGCATGGCTGGCTCGGGAGAGGGGGAATCCTGGACCCCCTGAGACCCTGGACGGAGGGCAGAGAGAGATGTCACCACCAGCCACCTCTGCCACCCTCAGCGCCGTCCTGCAGAGCAGCCACCAGGCCTGTGGGAGAGAGCGTTTGGGAGGGAGGTGTCCTGGCCGAGAACTCCCCCCCCCCAGCCCCGTGCCTCCCTCCTTGCCTGGCCAGAGAGAAAGCCTGGCAGCCTGCCTGGAAATCGAGTACCTACGGGGGACGGCCGCCGGCCAAGGAGTCCAGAGCAGCTGGCGGGCTGGCGGGCTGGCGGGCCGGCCGGCCCCTTGGCTCCAGCGGGAGGCATCGTCTTTGGGCATCCCCGAGAAAAAGCAAGGCAGGCGGCCTCCTCCTCCTCCTCCTCCTCCTCCTCCTCCTTCCGCCTGCCAGCTGGCTGGCCTCCCCTTCCTGGCCCCGGCCGCCCTCCGCCCCCTCCCACCTGGAAAGAGGGACCCCGAGGGCTTGCCAAGGGTGGGGGCAGCCAAGCCAGGGCCGCTGCTCTCACCCAAGGTGAAACCGAGACACCTGCCTCCGGCTGGCCGAGCCTCACCAGGAAGGAGGCCGTTTGACTGCCAAGGTTGGATCCGGGCTTTCCAGCAGGTGAAACTCAAGAACCGGGACTCCTCCTGTGGGCAGGGGCCCCATCCAGCCTCCCTCTCTCCTCCCGCCACCCCTCCCGGATTCCACCCCTCCACGCAGCCGGGAGCAACACCCTCCAGGGATGCTCACCTGAAACCAGAACAGGGAGGGCTGCCTCCCGATACCCCTGCAGGCGCCCCTGGGCTCTGTGGGGCTCCAGCGGCCACCAGCCGAGAGTCCTCACGGCCCCAGCAGAGGAGGAGCTGGGCTTCTCCCTTAAGGTCCTACCCCCCCACACACACACACCCCAGCCTCCTTGGCTTCCGCTGCTCCAGAGGGTCCCCTTGGAAGGCCTTCCTTGTCCACAGCCGCCAGGGGGAAGGAAGGAAGGAAGGAAGGAAGGAAGGAAGGGGCCTGTCTCCCTTGCTGGACTCACCCTTCTCCTGAGCTGAGCCCTTGCTCTGCCTCCCAAGCAGCCCCCCCTTCCCCCCCCCGGCAAGGCAGTGCTGAGCCCTGGGGGGGGGGGCAGAGAGGAGGGGATGAGCACCTGAGGCTGCCAAGCGGGAGGACAGAGCACTCCTGTGTTACTCAGTGCCATTGATACGGCGGGAGGAAGACAAGGGATGATTGTCACTTTCTGGGCCGCTGCTTCCCGCCAGGGGAAGGCGGAGGGAGGGGTGGCTGCTGAGGCCCCTCTCCCCCACCCCCACCCCACCCCCGCACGCCCTCCAGCACCCGCCGGCCAATGCCACGGGCAGCTAAGGGCCCTGGAGGACCCCGGAGATTCCAGGCCAGCCCTGAGGGCTACCAGCAGGACACAGCACTAGCCACAAACAGGGCATCGCAGAGAACCTCTCCTGTGGACCCCATCTACTCCCTCGCGGTGTGACCCAGCCCTCGGCCCCCAAACGGTGGAGGCTCAAGGCCCGTCTCTTACCGGTTCCTGCGTTGAGGCTTCCTTGGGGTGGCTCTTGTCCTTCTTCTGCTGGGCAGGAATGAGTCCCAGGAGGGTCCACCCACGGGCAGGCCTTCTGTCCACCACCTTGCGCTCGCTCTCCGGCCGTTCTGGCAAGAAAGAGAAAGGAAGGCAAGGAACGCCAAGCTCCTGTGCAGGAGATCCTGCACCTCTCCGTCCAACCCACCCACCCACACCCACACACACAACCACCCACTCCGGCCTGTGGTCGATGGGGAAATCCAGTTGGGCCTGGGCAGCAGCTGGAGGGAAAGGGTCCAGGCAAAAGAAAAAAAGGAGAAGCCCGTCTCTCCCGCTTCTGTCTCGCTTTTGCCCTGGGCCAGTCAGAGGGACCCCTCTTTCCACCCACCCACCCGCCCGCCCTGGAGGGGCGCAGCCCTCAGCAGAGCAGGGGAAGAGGCCTGGACCACCAGGTTCACCACTGCAGGCACATTAAACACACAGACACAGACACACACACACACAGAGAGAGACACACACAGAGAGAGACACACACCCCAGATGCCTATATTCCAAACCCCTTTTGCCACACTGGTCTTTCTGGTCCCCAACTTCCTCCTCCTCCTCCTCCTCCTCCTCCTCCATGGCACACCCCCCCAACTCCAGCCCCCCCACCCCCACCCACACCAGCCACTTCTCACAACCTTTTCCAAAGCAGCCATGGGTAATCCAAGATCCCCTTTTTAGGCACAGGACTTGTCCCTCCAACACAACCAAGCGGCAAAGACGTCACCACAGGGCAGCTAAGATACCACCACCAGCCTCCCCCTGAACCTTTTTGGGGCAAACCGAGACACAGTCCTCCCCCCCCCCCCAAAAAAAAACATTCCTGCAGAGAGGCTGTTGCTTCCCTAAGAGGCCTTTGTGGGCACCGAGGGGACCTGCCGCCCGGACCCATAGCCTGGTCTTTGCTCCTGAGTGGCCAAGGTGGCCCAGGACCTCTCGGGAAGAGCGGCAACCCTAAATCCCGGGCCCCCACCCCCACCCCAAGAGGCCCCTTGGAGCCAGAGAGAGCACCAAGTCAGAGCAAAACGCACACCAAACACCACTCTGGAGCCTGAAATCAGAATGACTTCATCTTTTGTCAATTTTTATTGTCTCACCTGCTTTTGTAAAATAAATGTTCCGTGTACATTATTTATAAAATGGCTTAAATTAAGGCATAATCCTGTAGTATCTAAGAAAAGCATCTGTCCTGACTGAGCAAGCGCGTTTCTCCCTGCTGGGGCAGGGCTAAACCGAGAGGAGTCTTCCCTCGCTCTGCCTCGGACAAAAGCAGAGGCGTAGCCCTGGGGCTGACCGTCCCGGACCAAAACCAAGGGGGCCGGGGCTGCTGGTTCATCACCGACCACGGAGGGATCCCTGGCAACTCACTAGAAGCTGGTCAGCGTTGGAAGAGAGAAAGTGGCAGAGCCAGATCGGACCATCTGGGGGGGGGGGGGGGATGCAGACACACAAAAAGATGGTGGCGGAAAAACAACAGAGAAACCCACAAAAGTTTTACAATGCCATGACAGGCTCAGGAGATCCTCATGAGACGCCCCTACCGCCCTCACCCCCCTGCCCCCACCTCCGAGGGCTAGTCTTCCCTCCCCTCCCACCCCTTTTAAGAGTACCTCATCCCTCTGCCAGTCCCTTTCTGGCGCTCAGTGCGGGGGGTGGGGGGTGAGGGAGGGCTGGCCCAGGACAGGCAGCAAAGGCCAGCAAAGGGGGGGGGGCAGAAGGCTCCACCTTGCCTGCTGCCTGCCGGGCCTAAGCCCCCTACCCCCACCCCTCCACCCGGCCACTCCTGCCTACGTCCTGAGACCTCAGCCTTACAAAATGGGGGGGGGGGTGGCAGGGCCTGGGTCCCACATTTTGGGAAGGGTCCCCCTCCTAGCACCGAAAGCTCCCGCTGGCCCAGAGCCCTTTATGGGGAAGACCCTTGCAGCAGCAGCAGCAGCCGCCGCCGCCAGACCCATACCGGACCCCCTGCCGCCCCCACTCCGGAGACCCCATCGCCTGCCTGGGGAGAACGTGAGCGAAGGGAAGGGCCTGCTCCCTCCCGTGATATGTTTGTACCTGGAAGTTACGAGCAGGCGGAAAGATCCGGCACCTCCCACGGCGGAGAAGGGAGGAAAAGCCCTCAGGCGAAGCTAAATCGAGATCACAGCCGCGCAAGCGTAAAATGCCTCCTACCGTCCTGGTTTTTTTAAAAATGGAACAACAGCAGCAACTGCCAAACCCTCCTGAGTCCCAAGTGTCCCTCTCGACTGCTGGGGGGGGGGGACTGGACCGGGGGTGGGGTGGGGGGCACCACGTGCGTTCACCCAGGGATTTCCATCCTCAGAGCACCAGAGTCACAGGGAGCTGGGGTGGCAGACAAGCGCCGTGGTCTCAGAGTGTCCAGAGAGCAGCCACAGAGGCCCTTGGGGGGGTGGCTGTGGCAGAGGGGGGGTTGCATGGCGGGTGGGGTGGGGTGGAGTGGTGGGAAAGGAGGGGCAGAGCGGGGGTGAAAGGAGGAGCTGGGGGAGATGGGCAAAAGGGGCCGAGGGGAGAGGAGGGGGGCCGAGGGGGCGCTCTCAGTCCGCCAGGCCATGCCCCACAGCAGGAGGGCTCTTCCTTCCGGCTGCTTCCACGTCCGTCAGAGGGGGGCCAGGCTCTTCCACGTGTGAGGCTGCGGGTGGCCGTGGGGGATCCAGTGAGGCTGAGGGTGGGCTGCTGGGCTCAGTCGGGGCCTCCTCCTCCTCCTCCTCCTCCTCCTGCCTCTCCACCAAGGGGGCCGAAGGCTCCAGAACATCCGGTGGGGTGTCGGTCGGCTCTTCGGCAGGAGGAGGCGGGGTGGTTGCAGGATCCTCTGCTCCTGGTTGGGAGGTGGAAGACTCGGCCTCTTTCTTCGGGGGCGCAGGGCAGCTGGCGGGGGAGATCACGAGGGGAGGAGGAGGTAGATCTTTCTGCACAGAGGAGAAGAGGCCAGGTTAGGAAGAGAGCATTTCCTGCCCCAGCAGTGAGACAGGAAGAAGACCCAGGACCCTCTGGGCATTCAGAGGCCCTCGGCCTCTCCTGCCCCACCTGGGAGCCACCTGGCAGGCTGCCCTCCACCAGAACACACACACACACACTCCCTTGGCTCACACCCCTTCTCCCCAGAACTGTGGACAACCCAGCTCTTGCCTTCGCTTCCCGCCAAGCCCAGCGAGAGAGAGAGAGAGAGAGAGAGAGGAGGCGGAGGCGGAAAGAGGCAGGCCACAGGCTCCCTGGGCTTTTGCGGAGAATGCCGACGAGAGTGTTACTCAACTGGAATGCTAGTTAGGGGGCTTTGTCTAACATTAGGCCTCTCGCGAGGAGACTCATATCAAACGGGTATTCACCGCAAAGCCACTGCCGGTCCAGAACATGGCCAGCTCCTTGCGCCAGACGGCCACCGCCAAGCTGGCCAGCAGGGTGCAGGGCACGAGGTAGAGCAGCGCTGGCTGCCCCTTCTGCATCAGGGCCAGCGCCACAAACGTCACCAGGAGGCCGATGCCGTAGGCTGCAGGGGGAAGGCAGGAAGAGACACACACAGGGAGGGCCAGTGAGGACAGGAGGCCCCTTCGAAGCCAAGGCGGGCCTCTGCTTCTCCCCAGCCCCCCCCCCCTGGCTTCCTGAGGACAGGGAAAGACGGTGACCTACCGATCGTGCAGGTGACAAAGTACACCCGGGAGGACTGGACTTGGATGTCAAAGCGGTGGCAATACGCGACCAGGAGCCCTGTGGGAAGGTGGGGGGGGGAGGGCAGAAGTCAGTCCAGGGCTGGGGAAGAAGGCGGCCCTGCCGTGACAGCCATGGGAGGAAGGGACTGTGGAGGGGCGGGGGGGGTGTGTCCTACCTGGCACCAAGATGTCCCCAAAGCCCAAGAGCGAGAAGGGCCGGTCGCAGAGCGCCAGGGGGGAGAAGTTCAGCCGGGGGACCTTCAGCACCATCGGCAGCTGCAGAGGAAAGAATAAAACCCTTTTCACACCAGCAGAAAAAGGAGGAGGAAGAGGAGGAGGAGGAGGGTGGGGCGGGACACTGGAGGGCCCCCCCCCCCGAGTGGCAAGGGGGGCGGCCTGGATGGAGGATGGCAGTTGGGCTCTTGCACTGGGCTGAAGGGGCAGCCACATCGCTGCCTCTCGGTGGAAAAAGCGCCCCCTTCCCGTCCTTGCAGAAGCCCCTTTGCCACCCGTGGCTCCCAGCTACCCCCCCCCCAGCAGCTGCTGCCCTTCGCTCCCAAGGACTGGCTGAGTGTGGGTCGTGGGACAATTGACCCCACCCCACCCCCCAAGGCCACCCCAGGGCTCTACTCACCTTTTCATGGGTGGCGGAGTCGGTGGGGCCCGCAGCCACCTCCACCATGATGCTCTCCCCTGTCTAAGGCAAAGACAGACAGAGAGAAACCGTTGAGGGTGGTGTGGGTGGTGTGGCAGGATGAGGGGGAGCTCAGGCCACCTGCGTCCTTGCAACGTCCACCCCCTCCCTCCCCAGGAGGGGCCCATCACCCTCCTCCTTCCTCCGGGCTCACCTTCGCTGAGCTTCAACGAACTCCTTCCCACGGAGGGCAAGGGACGCGGGGCCTGCACAAGGGGCCTGGCCCAGGAAGAGCCCTGCTGCCCGGCCCCACGCCCTCGGTGGGCTAGGCACTGGCAGGGAGCACCACGGGCATCATGGGCAGCCCCCTCCCCCGGGGCAGGACTGGGCTCCTCGTGGGCTCCCCCTCCCCCACGACCGCATGAGAAACGGAGGGAAGCCCGCCGTGCAGAAAACAAGCACAGACCTTGGTCAGGTAGGGGGTGACGAAAACGAAGAAGACGTCGTAGACAAACAAAACGAGGAGAAGTAAAGTGCAGCCCTGGGGTGGAGGGGGAGAGAAAGACATTACGGACAAGGAAGCTTTGCCCCTTTGCCCCAGAGGGACACCGGTTCCTTCCCCGGCCCCTCTAAAACCACCCGATGGGGTGGGGGGGCAAGGGCAGAGCAGACACAGACCCTCGGCAAGGGTGGCTCCAAAGCAGCCCCTTCCCTCTCGGACTCCCCTGGCTGATGCGTCTGACCATCCCCGCCCCCCCGGCCCGCCCCGGCCCCTCCCCTGGGGTGCCTCCTACCTTGAAAGTGGGCAGGCGGATGGTTTTCAGCATGTAAAGGCAGAAGGCAATGCCCAGGGCATCCTGGAGGATCCAGGCCCACCTGGAGTAACAGCAGGCCAGTTGAGGGCAAAGCCAGACCCTTCCACCCACCCACCTGACCCCCCACCCTCTTCCTCCTCCTCCTGCCTCCCTGGGCGCTTCTCTCCGCGTCAGCGTGGCCTGCCTTCAACCCAACTCAGGACTGGGGAGAGGAGCGCCTGCTGCAAAAAAGAAAGACAGACTTACTGGTCCTCGTTCCGGAAGATTCCCCAGACCAGGCTGACGGCCACACAGAGGGCGGCCAGGAGCAGCATCCGGACCTGCGGGCGCTTGTGGAAGTAGGGCAGGTTGTTGTCTGGCACCCTGAAAGCCAAGGGAGCTGAGGTGAGAGGGCGCCACAAGAATGGAGCCGAGTCGCAGGAAGAAAGACGGACCGGGGGGGGTCGGGTGGTGGGGGGGGGGATGCCTTGGCCTGCAGCAGCACCACCATCCCTGCCAGCCCAGTCTTGCCTAGCAGGAGGGCTTGAGTCCAACAGGTGCAACACCTGCTCTGCAGGGAGGAGGGTTCAAGCCCAGAAGCCCCTCTGGTGCAAAAGCCAAGGGAGAGGCCTCTTGCCTCTGCCCACGGCTAGCAAAAAGAGGCTCTCAGGGGTCGGAGGAGCAGGTGGCCTGTGCTGGCTGTTGCCCTCCAGAGGCTTGCTAAGGATAAGGGAGCAGGTCTCCCACCCTTCACAAGACACGCCACCCCACCCCACGGACATACCAGTGCCTCCCGCCCTGCCCCCGAGGCACCTCCTACCTGCACTTGCCAAAGGGAAGCCTTCGGACGAAGGGGGAGAGGCAGCTGTAGAGCCCGATGGAGGCAGCCAGGCAGAAGATGCCAATGATGGCGTACACTGGGGGATGGAGAGGGAGAGGAAGGAAGAACGGGAAAGGTCAGGAGGAAGAAAAAAGACAACAGGTGCAAGCCCTCCTCCTCTGCAGGAAGGACTCGCTTCCACCCGGAGGGCGGCCGCTGAACCCCCTACCCAGCTGGTCGTAGAAGTAATAGAGGAGGACAAGCATTGAGCAACACATGACCACGAAGACACAGATCATGATGGGGGTGACGTCCACCGTCTCGTCCTCGTGCTTCTCCACTCCATCGTCCCGCTTGTGCTTCATGTATCGCCTGAAAGAGAGAAGCAGGTCCCCAAATGGCTCCCGAGAGGACCAGGCCCCAATCTCGCACCGTTGCTCCAGAGGATCATGGCCAGAAATCCGGCCAGGTAAGCACGGGGCAGAAGGCCGAAGCCGGGGAAAGAGCCCAGCGCCTTCAGGGGTTGCAAAGCAACTACCCGCCCCCTCCCACGTGGCCCCACTTACTTTTTCACATCTCTGCTTCCAGCCCAGTAGCCACCCACTGCCACTGTGCCCACCGCCATCAGAAAGATGATCACCATGTTGTAGTCCAAGACGGGCTCGTTCGGGGCATAAAGGGCCACTTTGACTGACTGGCCAAAGCTCTAGGGAGACAGCAGCCACACCAGAAAGGAATGGTGAAAATAACAATAAAAAATGAAAAAACAGAAAGAGGATAACTTGCACCCCCAATCTCCCACAACACAGAGAACCTGCTTTGAACCCAGTTCATGCCTCAAGAGACTTCTTTCATTGAGAGAAAAAAGCAGGTAGCAGTGTTTATGAATTACAAGTACATCTGTGTTCCCAGTGGTCCTAAGACATAGAGATACTTGTGCATGCTTTAAAACATTGAGCCACTTGACCTGAAGAAAACTGAAAGTGCAATAAATTTGCCATTCTCTGATCCATGAGGCACTTCCTTTCTTCGTGTGAAGAAAAGTGGCTTTTGGAAAAGTAGGCCAGGTGCAGTGTGGCCACCTCAGGACAAGTCAGATTGCGGGCGTGTGCAGCTCAGACCCCCCCCCCACTGCCTGCCCCTGGACTGCATCCAAGTTGCAGCCACGGCGCCCGACGGCAGCAAACCTGCAGGCTTTCCCAGTCTGACCGGGACTGAACCGGGGACCTCCAGCAGGCAAATCAAGGGACAGACCTCACCTTGCCAATGTCCAGCATGTCAGAGTAGCTCAGCAGGGCCACGGGGATGTCGATCTCTTCGTACTGACTCCGGTTACCAGCTGGGGGGACCTGCAGGTGAAAGCAACAGAATATTAACTAGTTTATCATGTCTTGTCTGCATTAAAAGATGTGAAAAGCTTTTAATGTCATCCTTGCCCCAGCCCCACCCCCACCCCGGGCTCGCCATCTCAGCTACAGGCTCTCCCCTCTTTCCTGCCACTCTAGAGACACTGCCGGTGAGAGCAGGAGAGAGGGGCTTCTCAGAGAACATGCAACTCCACCCCACCCCACGTGAGACTAGGATGGCTCTCTTGCAATGGTGGTTCTCCCAGGAGAAAACACCTGTTTAATTATGTGAAAAAGAAGGAGCAGGCAGAAGGGTTGAGGGGGGGGGGTGCAGTGGCTTCTCAGGAGAGGAGACACTCCCACACCCCAGGTCTTGGAGAATGTCCCAACTCACCAGCTTCTCTCGGCTGACAATCAGGAGCCCTCGAGCGCCATTGATCTGGGCCAGGCGCACTTTCTCGTAGAAGGTGCAGTTCCCGCGCATTACCATGGGGATGCTGTTGATGAACCCTCCGTCCGGAACATCGGAGGGAGCACACAAGACAGAAACCGTCTGGTCCTGCAGTTGCAGTAGAGACTGGGGGTGTGGGGGGGGGGGAGAGAAAGAGGGTCAAAGGAAGCCAGGCAGGCACCCGCCCATCCATCGGGCAGGGGAAGAGTCTGCCGAAGAAGAGTCCTCGGCCTCAGCTTGGGCAAAGAGCCACTTACCGCTTTGCCCAGGTCATGGGGCAGGTGCGCCCACTGGGAGTTGAAGAGGATGCAGTAGTCCTTCCCTTGGGCACTGCTCTTCTCCGAGAAGACACGGACCATCCCATACTCGCCGGACACCTGCACACACGCAGAGAGGCTCAGAGGAAGCCCTAAGGGGGGGGGATCCTCCTCCAGCCTTCCACCCCCCCCTTATCTGTTCCCAGTCCCTCCAGGCTGGGCTGGCGCCTGCAGCGGAGTGGCTCGGGTTTGGGTTAGGCAGGTACCCCTCCCTGCACACCCGCCCAGACCCCTCCTCGAGGGGAGGGCCAGGCCAGGCCAGGCAGGAGGAGGGGGGGCAGGCGCCGTGGGGTGGGTCCTCTTCCCCCCCCACCCCCACCCCCACCCCCAGGGGGTTTCCCCTCCTCAGCCTCCCCGGAAGGCCAGTTACCCCCCCCCTAATCTCCGGCGATGGGGAAGAGGGAGGAGGCGGGGGCAAGGCGAGGCCGCCCCTCCCTCCTGCGGCGCCTGAGGCTCAGCGAGCGAGGGGGGGGGCGGCGCAAAGGAAGTCCCCTCCCCACATCCGCGGACGCGAAGGAGGGCAGGGGCGCCGGCCCTCCTCACCTGAGCGACCCACGGCAGGAGGAAGAAAAGGAGCGCCCGCCGCCGCCCGGGCAGGACCCGCCGCCCGAGGGAAGGAGCCCGAGCCGAAGAGGCCGCCATGGCCGCCTATTGTCCTCCTCCGAAGGGGAAGCCGGGGTGAGGGACCGCCCGGAGGGAAAGGAGCGCGCTACTTCCGGCATGGGCCGGAAGTGATCCCTCGTTACTCGGCAACCCGACCCGAACGCCTCCGTTTACGCTCCTGGGCAGGTCCCTTCTAGGCTTTCTCCTCTCTCTCTCCCTGGCAAGAAACAGAGTGTGAGTGCCTAGAGAGTCGCAGAGGCTTCTACGGTGTCCGAGAGGAAGGGGGCGGGGCCGGAGGCCAAACGCTCTCCTCTAATTGGAGGACAGAGGGCCTCCTACAAGTCGCAGGAGAGTGACGAAAGCTAGGCGGGAGGTTAGGGGTCGAGAGGTGAAAGGGCGGCATGCCTGTTGAGAGCAAGATGGCGGTGAGTGGAACGAGGGGAAGCCCCCCGCCCCCCAACACACCCTCCGCGCAGGGCTATGCGAACGAGGCGGTGGCCCCCGGTGGGTCTCCGCCCCGAGGGCCTTCCCTGGACGGGACTCGGAGGGCCGCCGCCGCCGCCGGGGAGTTGTAGGGGGGGGGGGGGAGAGAGACGGGCGGCGGTGGTGGCGGCGGCGGCGGCCGGGCTGAGCTCACGTGGGGCCTCGCCGGCTTGCCTTGCAGGACAAAGAGAAGAAGAAGAAGGAGAGCATCTTGGATCTCTCCAAGTACATCGACAAGAACATCCGCGTCAAGTTCCAGGGCGGGCGGGAAGGCAAGCGGCGCCCCCCCTTCTCTCCCCCCCCTTCTCTCCCCTTGGGGGTTGGCGGTGGGGGCGGGGGCGGTTCTCCTTTCCCCCCACCCCACCCCAGCTGCCGCCTTGAGGTGCTCCCAGAAACTTCCTGATGTGTTTCCTGTCGTACGCTTTTCTCTCCCTACCCCCCACCCCCACCCCCAACAGCCAGTGGTGTTTTGAAAGGATTTGACCCCCTTCTAAATCTCGTGCTGGATGGCACCATCGAGTACATGAGAGGTGAGTCTGGCTGCCCTTTGCCAAGGTCCCCCGTTGCCACCCCTGGTCGTGGCAGGCTCCTTGTTTCCAATCGCTTGGCCTCAGTTCAACCCTTGGACAGCCGACAAGAGGTGCAGGAGGTGGGGTGGGGTGGGGTGGCTTCTTCTTACACCAGCAGACTTACAGTGTGTGTCCACAGAGCAATGTGTGGTAAGCTGTGTATCTTTTTTGTTGTAGATCCAGATGACCAGTACAAGCTCACAGAGGATACTCGCCAGCTGGGACTGGTGGTCTGCAGAGGCACCTCTGTGGTTCTGATTTGCCCCCAGGATGGGATGGAAGCAATCCCAAACCCCTTTGTTCAGCAGCAAGATGGGTAGATTTTTAATGGGTCACCACTGAAAACCAAGGATGCCTGGAGAGCCCAGAGGAATCTTCTTTCTGCAGGGGAATTTTCTTTAAATATTTATTTCATAACAGAGAAGACCTGTGTTTCATTTGGTGACTGTCTTCGTTTGTAGTCTGGCAGCAGTGAAACAAGAATGTTTGCAATTGAGGGGGCCCCTGAACTGTTTTCTGAAAGTTATCTCTTGCTGCCAAAAAGAATTAGGAGCCAGAAAATATTAGTAAAAGTTACAAGACTAAGGGACTTGGTGACAGTTGTTGCTGTTATTTTTGTACTGGATCAAGAACATGTTATCCACTCTACGGTTCTTCTCCCCCCCCCCAACGTTTCATTTTTCTTTTCTATTTTTGCCTAATAAACATTCCCTTTTCAGGGCAGGGGATGAACCAGAAGCAGGACCTATAGCCTTGCTCTCTTATTTTTCGCACCACCGTTTAACGTGTTGGACATATTGATGAGACTTGTACAGAATTCTTAGTTACAACTGGAAACATCCGCCATCCCTGACCCTTCTATGAAATAAAATTTGTCCAAAAAACAATGTTGTGTATCCCCACAGTTCTGATGTTTTGAGTTATAAAGTGAATTGGATCTGTTAAACTCATGAAGTACTTTGGTACATCATGATACTATTTATAAGCACATCGTATCTGCTACCTACAGTACTTTTTTAAACAATTCTTTGAAACTTCTTTGTTCATTCAAAGTAAAGGTCTGCCATTCAGTGGCACAGGGGAACTTCTCAGCCACCAGCTTTTTTTTTTAAATAGTTCTGGGTTCAAGAATAAATAAGGGTGTTTCCCCCTTGATGTGCTAGTTCACTGCTTGCAGGAATAGCATCTTATAAAAATAAGAAACCACAAAGTACTTAACCCCTTCCATGCTGCAGGGTGGAGCGTTGCCATTTCTGCATCACGTCTGTCCCAAGCATGGATGGCCACAGCCAGCCCTGTCTGCCTTGTGGAGAAAACCGAAGGCTTTTCCTAGAGGAAAGCGGGAGGGGGGTGAGGTGAGGGTGTCAAACATTTGACATTTTTTGGCATTGAGGCTCCGGGCGGCCGTGCACAGCTGACTGGGAAATTGAAAGTACCCCAGCAGAGAGTCCGGGAGGGTTGCTATTTTTAGGGCAGCCGTGTCAGCTATATCAGTCACAGGCTGTTGCCTGCCACGCTGCCAAGGCCACCACCATGCAAAGTTTAGTCTGAGTCCGGGCAGCTCTTTGGGCAGCTGTTTCATGGAGGGCCGCAAGGAGGAGGCCACCCTGGGAGCCTGCGATGCCGTCCTGGAGGTTGGGGGGCGGTGCTTCCCTGTCAACAGGTGGGCCCTGGCCTGCCACAGCCGGTACTTTGAAGCCATGTTCTTTGGGGGTGCCTGCGAGAGCACCCAGCAGCACATCTGCATCCAGCGGCTGGAGGCCGAACCCTTCCGGGCCCTCCTGGAATTCACCCGAACCGGCCTGCTCCCTCTTTCCTCCCTCAATGTGGCCGCTGTCCTGGAAACGGCCGACTTCCTCCAACTAGAGAAGGCCAAGCGACGCTGCGAGGCCTTTCTAGAGCGGGAGCTGCGGGTCTCCAACTGCCTGGGCCTGATGGCCTATGCCCAGCACTTTGCCTGCCGGGAGCTCCACTCAGCCGCCCTCCAGGTGGCCCTCACCCACTGGGCAGACGTGGCAGCCCACGAGGAGTTCCTGGAGCTGTCCAAGGAAGCGCTGCTCCCCCTGCTGCAGAGCGACGAACTCTTCGTGGCCCAGGAGGACACCGTCTTCCACATGGTGACGCAGTGGGTGGCCGCAGACCCGGGGGCGCGGGAGCAGGACTTCCTGGAGCTGGCCGCCCTGGTCCGGGTGCCCTTCCTCAGCCTCTCCTTCCTGGACCTCCTGGTCAAGCGGAGCAAGCAACCTGGGCAGGACGTCCCTGCCCGGCTAGCCAAGACCTTGGACAGCTGCCCCCTGCCCAGCTGGAGGCACGTGGCCGACTCCCCCTGCGTGGGCCGGAGCTACGACACACTCTATGTGCTGGCCGGGAAGCACGACCGAGAGCAGCAGGAGCTATTCCGGTTCCTGCCCAAGAGCAGCACCTGGCAGGCCTGCGCCCCCCTCAAGCGCAAGAACCTCACCCAGTATGCTGTGGCCGCCGTAGGTAACACCGCCCGCCCACGAGGGGACAGAAGGGGATTGGCCTCGGGTGGACTGCTGGCCACTCCCTCCGAGCCACGGAGTGCAAATCCAACAGGGAGCTATTTCTACCCTGTGAGAAACAACTCCTGAGCCCCCCGTGCAAGTGAGGGAGCGGCCGGCAGCCCACAGTTGTGTGTGCCTAATAAGCTTCTTTCTCTCGAAAGAGCGCCAGGACTAGGGTTGGGGGATCTTGTGGCTGCAGCCAGAGTCACACAGCGGCAGCCTCCTTGGAAACATCTCTACAGCTTTAAAGCGGGCATGGGTGCAAAGGGCCCCAGGGAGAACGGCCAGCCCAGTCGGCTCCTCCATCCCGCTGCGCTCTGCTCCACGAGCCCCTCTGGCTGATGCGGAAGCCCTTCTAAGATTCAGCCCCGCTTGAGGGAGGGAAGGCAGTTCCTCCATGGTCCCCCCCCCCCCCGGGTGGTACAACAGGGGCCTTTTCCCAACCGTGTCTCTCCTTACCACGACAGCTCTTCTGCCTTCTCTCTCTGGCAGGCAACTTCCTCTTTGTGACCGGCGGCTATTGTCGGGAGGAGTTCTTCTGGTCCACGGTGGACGGGGTCTGGATCTACAATTCCTGGGACAACAGCTGGCTGGAGGGGCCGCCCATGAAGAAGGCCCGCCACAGCCACTGTGCCGTGGGGGTAGGCTTCCACCTTTACGTCCTGGGGGGCAGCACCGAGGAGGGGGGCATCACCCCAGAGGTGGAGCGACTGGCCCCCGCGGACCCGGCCTGGGAGAGCACCAGCCCCCTCCTGCACGCCGTGGAGCGGGCCGGGGCGATCAGCCTGGGCAGCCGGCTGTACGTGGCCTGCGGCCTAGATGAGAACGGTGACGTCTGCCGGGCGGTCCAGCGGCTGGACGTGGAGACCGACATTTGGGAGGTCATTGCCTTCTCCCCACGTCCACGGTAAGGCTTGGCGTGGGTTCTGGGTCTCTCGTGGCACAGCTCTGGGGTACATTGCCCAAGGGCAAGTGGGAGGGGCGGGTGATGTTGCCAGGGGGCAACCCCCTTCAGCTGTGTGTGTGTGTGTGTGTGTGTGAGAATGGGATGGCAAGAGGCAACCAAACTGGGAGGAGGCAAAAGCATAAGCAAAAAAGCCAAGCCAAACCTGAACAAGGTCACCCAGGAAAACCCGAGGGTGCCCAAGAAGCACTGCCTTGAGCCCAACATCTGTTGACATCTGTTCTTAGGTGTGCTTTAAATTGAGTCACACATCACACATACATCTCTAAAATGTCAATACAGTATTTGATAAAAATGAAGTGCACGAAAGAATGTGTACAAAAGCAAACTCAGAAGGTGGCATCATTTTACAAACTGTAAAGAAAACGAACCGGACGGTTCTCATTTCACAAAATATCAAAGCCAAAGATATACCTCTGCCCACCTGCAGCCTTTCCCCTCGGGTGACGCTCTTGCCTTCCTGCCCTCAGGTACGACCTGGGTGTCACCGCGCTCAACGGGGCTCTCTACACGGTCGGAGGGGGTGCCCTTCGGTTTGACGTGGACACAGGCGAGTGGAGCCCCGTGGAGGAGGAGCGGCTGGGACGGAGCTTCTTCAAGGGCTGCTGCATGGCCAACGGGCGGATCTACCTCCTGGCCCAGCGGCAAGGCAACGCAGCCCTCCCCAACCTCGTCCTCCTGGACCCCTACCTGGATCTCTGCCAGGAGCTGGACCCCCACATCCCCTGCCCCCAACCCATCCACGCCACTGTCACCATCCGGAGGTTCGACACCTGGGTGTGAGGGAGGGGGCAAGAGGGCCCGGGGGGGGGAGTCAGCGCCGTTTCAGAGAGAGGCAGGGGCCCCGTTAGGGGAGGAGGGGAGGGTGTCCTTCCGCCTGAACTCCGGAGGGAGCCTGCCTGCTCACAGGGAGGCTCCCTCCCCTCCTCTGTGTCCTGGAGCCTCAGGAGAGGACACGATCCCCTTTCACTCTCGGCCTTAAACCTGGCCAGGGAGACATTTAGGGCCTCTGGTCGCCATCCACGCCGGCCCTCAACTGGTTCTAGGGAATCCTTCCCTCCTAGCAGCTTGTGTGGTAAGGCTTCCCGGCCCCTCTTTAGAAGGAGAAAGGGCAAGGGATGTGCCCTCCTGAGCCACCTGTGGAACCCCAGGACCTATGATCAGAAGCCGTTGCTAAAAAACACCAGCAGGATTCGTCCCCTATGAAAACTCTTCCCTGCCTCCCACACTGAGCCTCACCAGAGCAAGAAGGGGTGGCCAGTTACACTTCGCTCTGTAACTGTATCTGTTTTCAGGTCTTGGTGTGTTTACGTTATGTTACGTTATAAGGATGTTTATAAATAGAGAAATAGAACATCAAATGAAGGCCTGGACTGACACAAGCAATAAATGCCTGGGATCAAAGTAAGCTCGTAGTGAAGGGTCGG
The DNA here is from genome assembly GCA_037367305.1 of Phrynocephalus vlangalii. Taxonomy (NCBI): domain Eukaryota; kingdom Metazoa; phylum Chordata; class Lepidosauria; order Squamata; family Agamidae; genus Phrynocephalus; species Phrynocephalus vlangalii. Next base: position 47,321 of record JAWVWN010002076.1, on the reverse strand, counting down.
GACAGGCCAGCCACTGTTTGTGGGAGCCATTTTCATGCCTTGAGAGGTCGTTAGAGTCTTAGCACCCAGACCTCTCCTTCCAGATGGCCAGACAGTGGAATTGAGTGTTTGCACTCCTAAAGGAAAAGCCAACTTTAACCACCCACTCCCCAAACTATCCAGAAAGGTGACTTGGCGGACGGGGACGGGGACGGGGACGGGGGGGGGAGTCTCTGTCCAAAAGCATCCCCCCCTTGCTACGTGAGGAAGCTCTTCTCCTTCCCTCCTCTGTGTGTGTCTGTGTGTGTGTGTGTGTGTGTGTGTGTGTGTGCCTGCCAGGAGATTAAGCCACTTAGTTTTAGGGGAATGGGTCCAGATGCAACAGCAGCAGCCACTGAGTAGCTGCCAAGGTTTCCCCTTGACGGTCCCCCGCCTGACGTCATGTTTGGGAGGAGTGCCTGGGAAGCCTCTCAGCCAGGCCAGCTCCAGTGGAGGAGGGGCTGCTGTGCTTGGAACCGCCAGCAAATTCCTGGCCTGGCGTCCCTGCTTGAGAGAGCACGGAGGCCACGGGAACACAACAGGAGCCTTCAGCACAAGGGCCAGGCCACGCCTCTTGTATGCGCCCCCCCTCCCCGCTACATTTAGCCTGGTTTTGCAACCATGTCCTTGTTGGGCCAGGATGGATGGTTACTTTCTCAGCCCATGAACCTCCAACACCTTGGAAAGTCTAAACCCTAAAAGCTCCCAGGCCTCGAGGCCGGGACCATCAGATGATGTGGAAAGGGCACCCACCCTGGGGCCACTGGACATCCCACAACGAGCCCTGCCGGCAGCAAAAAGTGCCCAAGAGTCTCCAGCCACTCCAGGCCAGCTCCCTTTTCCTTGGCTGTTTTCTCCTTGGGGAGGACAGAAATGCACAAAAGATGGCACAGCAACCCCCCCCCCACACACACACACCACGAGTCTCTACCTGCCTCTTGCAGTCTCTGCTGCTGTCCATCAGCACAGCTGGGTCCCCAAACTCTCCAGGCAGGTAGGTGGGCAAGGGCAGGCCTTGGGGGGGGGTCTCACTGGCCCATGGCCTCCCCACAGTACTTGGCCGCCTCCCGCAGCTGCAGGTCCTCGCGGGGCGACCAGGGCCGGGCGTAGCCGCCCTGTGGCAGCAGCAGCCGATTGCGGGTGTGCTCAAAGTTGACATGCCGACGGGCCATGAGGACGTACTCTCTCTGCTCGGTCAGCGGGGGGCAGTCACAGGTGTTGGGGACCCAGAGGTACTCGCGGTGGCCGAGGGGGAAGCGGTTGCGGTAGGCGTCCTTCACCTGCAGGTCGTAGCGGGTCTCCTGGCCGACAGGCTGCTTGGACAGGATCCAGGCCCGGAAGACTGCGAGCGGGGAACAAAAAGCAAAGCAAAGTGTTCTGCTTATATATCGCCCCCATACCACTTCAAGGAGTCCCGTGGGCATTTAACGTTTGAATAACAGTATGCAGGCTACACATTGCCCCCCCCCCCAGCTCCAGCAAGCTGTGTACTCATTTTACCGACCTCGGAAGGATGGAAGGCTGAGTCAACCATGACCGAGCTGCTACCTGGGATTGAATCCCAGGTCGTGAGCACAGTTTTACCTGCAGGACAGGCACTGAGCCACTGCGCCACAAGGCTCCTTAGGGAAGGAGGGAGAGAGGTGGCCTGAGTGGGGTGGGCAGACAGGGACGTGCGTCCCTCTGGGAGAGGGGAGACTGGCAGAAAGGACCACAGCTTCTCTCTGCAGCCTCAGTTTTGCTGGCCCTCACAAGAGCTCAGTGGGGTGGGCTGTGTCTTTTCCCCCCAGCGCCCTTTCCCTTCCTGGGAGCCCCCCCCCCCCCCCGGGGGAGTTCTTGCCACCTAGCAGGGCTTCAGCCCTTTAGCCTGGAGGTTGGGGGGAAAGGTGGCTCCCTCCCTCCCTGCCATGGCCAAAGCCCTCTCCACAGCTGCCATGACACCAAGCCCTTTGAGGAAGGGGAGGGAGGGGAAAGAAGGGTATTTTGGGGGGTGGGGGAGAGCAAAGGGGCCTACCGAAGTCGCTGCCACAATAGTGATGGATGCGCTGGGACCTTCCCTTGGGTGCCTCGCAGCTCCCACACCTTCCTGCCAGAGAAGGGACAGAAAACATCTCGTTCCGTTAAGAAAGGCCCCAAAAATGTGCCCCTGTCTGCCCACCCCACCCCCGTCCTCTCGCCTGGCTTGCTTCCATGCCAGTGTAGGCAGTAGGGGAGTATGCGGCGCGTTGTCTGTAAAGGATGGGGCGCTCCAGCTGGGCTACCTGGGCGGGTGGGGCCCCTGGGTGGGGCGGGCGTGGGCTCCCCCGGTGGCCTCCTGCTGTCACTTTTCCTGGCGTAGGGGAAGTGGGGGCCTGCCAGCACTGCCGCCGTGGTGCCTGAGGAAAGGCGGTGCTCCCCCACGGCGAGTGGGGCTCCTTCAGCCTCCCGGACCTGGGGCTGCCGGAGGGGGAGCGGGTCCCCCTGGGCGTGACGGAAGCGCTGCCTTGGTCGCCAGAACTGGTAGTGGATGCCCTGGTGGTCTTCCTGGAAGAAGAGGACCTGAAGGCAAAGGCAAGAGGGAGGGCCAGGTGAGGGGGGGGGAAACCTTGATCCCCTAACCCTCTCTCACCTGCCCACCCACTCCCCCAATGAGACACGGTCCGCACCCTCCCAGATGAGCTGCCCCCCCCTGCTGACTGCCCCCTGTGCCCACCCCACCGGAGAGGACCCTGGCCCCGCTCTCACCATCACCAGGAGGTCCTCTTGGGTGGGACCCTCGGCCTCCAGGCTCTCCTCCTGATCCGCCCTGCGAGAATAGCGCACTCGGGTGCCGGCCACTTTGTACTCCCCGGGCTCGTCGATGGCCCAGTTCCCGTTGAGGAGGTAACGCTGGTCCGAGCTCATCAGGGCTGGAGATGGATGGGGGGGCAGAGGAGGAAGAATAGGAACCTTGGTTAAAGTTGACCCCCCACACACACACACACACCTGTGGGCTCCCTCCCCCACCAGGCAGGCAGGCTCTCTGCACCTACCCAGGTAGTTGCGGCTGCGATCTGTCACCTTGATGTGCCTGGCGCCGGCCGGGACATGGGTCACGTTCAAGTACCCAAAGAAACCTGTGGAGGGAGTGCAGGAGGTCAAGAGGCCAAGTGCAGGGGGAGGAGCCGGCGAGTGGGGTGTGTGTGGGGGGGGAGGGGGTGCAAGGGGTGAGAGGTGGGTGCACGGAGGAACACAGAGATAGGGGCTGGTACCCAGAGCGGCCGGGCAGGGAAGACGGCTTCTCCAATCCAGTAGATGCTACCCACCTACAAACTAGGTGCTCCCTCGGAGGGTGTCTACAGCCCTCCTGCCTCTCCATTGCTACAGGGGCGGCAGGGGCGGCGGCGGGGGTGGGGTGGGGGGAAGCCAGGCAGGGTTGCTTCTGAGCAGAACTGGGGCTAAGGCATCACAAAGAGAACACTGACAACGCAAGCCCCCCCCCCCCAAAAAAACAAGCCTCCACTGCAAATGCACCCAGCCAGGCCGGCCCTAAGCAGAGAAGGCGTCCGGAAGGAGCACAGGGTGGGCTGGGGGTGGGGGTGGGGGTGTCCGGGAGGAAAAGGGGTGGGAAGGCAAGAGGAGGGGCTGAGCCAATGTGGGGGTGGTGGGGGGTGGGGGTGCTGGTGCTGGTGGGGAGAGGTGGCAACAAAGCCGAGAGCGCCAAAGCATTCACCCGTGGGGGAGCGTCAGGGCATTCAATCACCAGAGGCAGGGGAGTCTGCCCGGAAGACCTCCTGCACCAGGACGCACGACTCATTCCGGCCGTTGCACACCCCACAGGCGTCCACCTGCGCCTCGGAGCCCAGGAGCCCATCGCAGCCCGCTCGCTGCCAAAGAGAAGGGAGGAGGAGGAGGAGGAGGAGGAGGAGGAGGAGGAGGCGTGATGAGAGGGACACAGGCGAGAGCTCATAAGGGGACCCAAGGGATCCGGTCTCCTATTTCTCACGCCTGGCCCTGTGGGTCCGCCCCAAGGCTGCTCGGTCGGCTTGGCTGGGCTGGGACTCACCAGGCACTGGCCACTGATGCAAAGGTCCTGGGACTCGGGGGTGCACGGGGTGCCATCCAACACCCTGCCAAAGGTGTAGTAAAAATTGTGTCCCGCCGCCAGGCAGTTCAGGTCACAGAGGTTGGGAGCTGGAATTGGAAGAAGGAGTGACATCAAACGGAGAAAGGGCCAAGGGCTGCATGTGGCCTGCCACCCCCACCCCCACCCCGCTGCCTCTGTAGACCTGCCCCACCCCCACCCCCACCCCCAGGCTGGCACCGCCTACGATGGCAGCCTTCCCTGCTAAAGGTGGAGCTCACCCCCGTAGAAGGGCTCCCAACGATCGGGCTCCTGGGCTCCCAAGACCGGCTTCCCATTGTACAGCGAGCACTGGAGGGCGCGGAAGGGGATGGACCCCTGGGGGCACGCCTGCCAAGGGGGGAGAGGGAGGAGGAGGTGTTGGTAGTGGTGGTGGTGGCACCAGGAGGGCACGAGGGAGCCAGCAGGCAGCCCCCTCAGCCCAGCCAAGGCCACCCTGTGAGAGGAGAGGAGAGGAGGGGGCCGCCCTCCAGGGCGGGCTGGAAGAGAAGGGAGGGGGCCAAGCCCCCTCACCCACCTTTGGGGAGAGACTCACCTCCCGTTGGCACACCCGGTATTGCCGGGCTTTCCCGTTGCATTGCTCCTCCTCGGGGAACCTGCAAAGTGGACATTGGTGGTGGTGAGGAGGGGGGCAAAGGCAGGGAGCTCAGTAGGACAATCCCCCTGCAAAAAGGCTGCCAAATTCCCTCTCCCTCTCCCTCTCCCTGTCTCTTTCACACACACACACACACACACACACACACACACACAGAGGGAGAGAGAGAGAGATTCTGGCCAGCTCTCTCGGTTTGCACCAACACCTCCCAGGAAGAACCCAGGAACATCTGTGCCCCCCCCCACACACACTTTGAAGGGAACTGCCCTCCTGGTGCACCTTTTCCCCACCAGCTGGTCCTGAACATCCAGAGAGACAGAAGAGACACTCTAGGCGTGGCTCTGATCCCCCTCGTCCACTCCCGAGAGCAAGAGTTACAGAGATGGGAGCTTCCCAGATCAGCCAGATCAGAAGCTACCTTTGTGGGACTGCCCCTTGGCCCACAACACATGACCACGGAGAGACACCCCACTCCAGCTGCTCACCGGATGCACCTTCTGCCCCGAACGGAGGCCCCCTCCCCACAGGTGCTAGAACAGGCGCTCCAGCTGCCCCAGTGGGTCCAGGCACCGTGGCCAGGCTGGCGCCGTGGGCGGCGTGGCTGCAAGGCGTGGCCAGTTCCTGGTGTCCTCCAGTGGTCTGTTCCCTACTTGAAGGAAGGCAACACCGTCATTCGGGTTCTCGGTGCCCCTTGGACACAGAGCAGCCCCCCCCTCCACACACACACACACACACACACACCCCGTTATGCCCTCCCTTGAGACTCCTTGGCCCAGGACGCTCATCTCAGCACCACCAGGCTCCCATGGGGGTCAACAGGGCTCCTGCAGGCACAAGAAGGTGGCCGTGGACTGGAGTGCCAGGGACTGGGCAGGCCACCCACCCTCTCCTTTCCCACCAGGGACTCAGCGCCTCCCTCCCTCTTGAGCCGCTTTCTGCCCCCCACCCACCACCCCAGTCCCATCTGGAGGCCCCTGCCAACCTCTCCTCTCCTTCTGCCCAGACACAGGGAGGGAAGGGTCCCATATGGGGCCAGATCACAAGGGGAGGCAGCCCTGTGCGTGGCCACTCTGCCCTTCCTCAAATGCACGGCCACGTGTGGGTCTCCAAAGGGCAGGCGGCAAAAGGAGCCTGAAGTGGGAGGGGCTCTATTCCCCCCCCACACACACACACACACAACTGCACACCTTGGGGGACAAGCCACCCAGAGGGAGGTGGGGGTGGAGTCCTGCTTTGCCTTCTCGGTCTGTTGTGGGGCTGGCCGAGAGAGAAGGGAAAGATCTGTCTCTATTTATAAGGGAAAGGTCCTCAGAATTAAATATTTATGGGGGTGGGGGGGCTCAGAGGAGAAGGCTGAGAGGGTCATGTGTGTGTGTGTGTGTGTGTGTGTGTGTTTCTGGGATGTTGTTACGGTGGTTGTTGTTTGGCCTCTCGTTGGCGTCGGGAGCCTCTGCTTCGTGCAAGCCTCTGAAGGGAGCTGGCACCCCTTCCGCCTCGCCTGGGGGTGCCTGGGCAAAGGGCCATCTGAGTCCAGGCAGCTGCAAGGAACAAACCTGCAGGCGAGGAAGCCCATGGAACTGAGTGGCGTTTCCTTCTGAGTCACCTCCCATCCCGGCTGGGAAAGGGTGGTGGAGGGTGGGAGGGCTGAAGCAGAGGGGCCAGTGGCGGCGGGGCGGGGGGGGGGGACGGAGACGACCGACAGCCTTGGATCCCAGCCCAGCTATTAGAGAGACCCTCATGTCTCCCAGGCGCTTGGGAGGAATCGTGTGGGAACGGAAGATCGGGCGATCTGGAAAATCGGCCTCTTCAGGGCCTCCCAACGGATCGTCCAGGCTTTGCGGCTCCCAAAGCCGACCCAACCCGTCTGGGCTCTTCCCTCCTGCTCCGTACACCCCGTCTACCTGGTGGTGGTGGGATGGACGGAGGGCCCCCCGACCACGTGCAAAGTGCTCCCTTCCCCTTGGCCAGCAGTCAGGGGCAGCTGGGGACAGACCGGAGCTCTCCCACAAGCTCTAGCCCCTGACTAAACAACTGCTTTATTTATTCCATATGTCAGACACGGGACACACATGTGAGTGCACACAAAGGCAAACACACACACACACACTCTCTCTCTCTCTCCTGTCACTGCAGGAACCGCTCCCCCCCCCCCCGGAGCTCTCCATGGGTTTAATGAACTAAGGGTGGAAGCAGAGAGAATAAACAGAGAGGGATAAACAGGCTGGAAGTCGTGCAATCCACCGAGGAAGGGAGAAAGGCACCCCCCCTTCCTCCGGTGGGGGTGGGGGTTCCAAAACAGCCACAAAAACAACATCCCTGAGATCTGTCGCTAAACAAAACCCACCAGAGTCCGCCTGCCTGCCCAGTGGGGGGTGGGGGGCAGGGATCCCAGAGGAGGGGGGGGAGCTACCTCCAGCATGCACGGACGCAACCCTCCTCAGGGCAAGAACCCACTTCCAGCGCCTGCAAGGCCCTCCTCTGTAGGGGGGTGGGGGCGGGGGGGGGAGCATGGGCCCCACAAGTTCGTTGGTTGTCACAGCTTCCCAAGGCGTGGGAATGGGTGGGTGTGGGGGTGTGGGTGTGTGGAGGGGGTGCCAGGAGGCAGGCTTTCCCCCAGACTTACCTGAACCGCACATGCCCAGGCCAGCCAAGCCACCATCAGAGACCTCCAGGGGGCCCAAGGCCTGCAGAAAGGAAGCGGGCATCGGTTCAAAGGAGACACAGAACACACTCTTAGGAGGGAACCAGGGCCTGCAAGAGTTTCCAGCTGAAAACCTGCACCCACCGGGATGGCTCTCCCGGGCTGGCCACTGCTGGGCTGCTACTCATCCCTGGGCCAAGGGCGGCCCCAGACCGGCAACTGGGCTGCAAAGCCTCTCCGTGGCTCTGATGCCGGTGGTGGTGGGGGGGCTGGTCAGTGCCCCAGGGGAAGGGAAGGGCCTCCACAGAGGGCTCGCTTCCCAGGGGCTGAGCTCCTCATTTGGCCCCGCGCCCCCCACACGAACGCCCACACAAACAACCTCTCAATCTCTTAGCTTCATGTGGGACAAGACAAGGTCACGAGTCCACGACAGTCCGTGCCAAATAAAACAAAGCGGCCTGTTGTGTTTGTTTCCTGCAGAGTAGCCAAAATGACCCACCCTCACTGCTCCCTGGAAAATTCCTGAATTCATGTGGGGCGGGGGGGGGAGGGTAAAAATCATTGGGGACCAGAGGGGTCTGCTCCTGAGCATGTGCAAAGGCCTTTTTTCTACACCACCACCCCTGAACCCACTGGCTCATGGGGAGAGCGCCTCTCTCCCGACCCTTCAACTGGCCATCCTGGCGTGGTGGCCCAGGGGGATCCAGGCCCCTTGATGTGTGGGGTGGGTGGGAGCAGTGGAGGAGGAGAGGTAAGAAAGGCTGGAAAAGGGGGAGTCCAGAGGCAAGCCCTGCACAGGCACATCACCAGAGGCGGGAGCGTATCCTGCCCTCCCCTGGGTGAGTCATCAGGAGCCAGGCTGGATTCTCTCCCCTTTCTTCTTTCCCTCCTCCCCAGCCTCCTGGTTTCTCCTCATAAACAGCCCTGACAAGCTGCTGTGAATGCCCCCCCCCCGAAAAACCTCTGGGCTGTGTTGGGCCTCAGTGTTCTCCTCCCACATTTCCCTCGGCCAAAGTTTCTAGTCCTGGTGGTGGCTGAGACTGCTCTAAGCTGGAACCCCCTTCCTGGATCAGGACGTCCTGCCTTCCCTTCCCCAAATGCTGCAGGGGGCTGGGCAGGGGGAGATGAATAGGACCCCCTCGCCTTCCCTGAGTTGCCCCCATTCTACAGTCATGGAAAACTGAGGCCAGTAGTGGAGGCAAGCCAGGCGCTGGGACCAGCAGTGCCAGATCTCTTTTTGCAGCAGAGAAAGAGGCCCCCAGGGCTGGGCTGGCATCGGAGCAGAGCCTGACCATTTTTCTGGCTGCCAACCGTCCCGTGCTGACAGGAAGCAGAGCCAGGCTGGCGTTCCTCTGGGATTAGCAGCACGAGCTGACTGCCTTTTTCGGCTGCCCAGCCTCCTCTCCCGACCCGAGAGAGGCCACCTGTCCTGTCCTGGCAGAGGGGGCGCCTACGTGCCACAGAGGACCTCCGGGGGTACACGCTCTGCTGGCATCCATGTTGACAGAATCCAGGCCCAGGTTGGGAAGGGAGGCAAGGGGTCTGGACCCCTTTCCAGGCACCAAGGCCTCCTCCAGGGTTGCAAGACAGGCGGGCCGGGGGGGGGGGGCGCTCGGATGAAAACGTGCCGAGACAGCAGCCAGGGCAGCGTGGCTTCCATCACACCTGGCGATGGCAGATTGCGCTCAAGGGTGCAAAGAATGTGCGCCTCTCAGGGGAAGAAAAGGGGGAGCCATGGGAAGGACCTTGGAGAGGGGAGTAAGATTTATGTGACACCAAAGACAAATGATGTCCTGGTGTGGGAAAGAGAGCGGGGATGCCTGCCTCCTGCTCTTCCCTCTCAGCCCCAGGGTCCACGGGCAGTGGGCAGGCGGGTCCCACAATGGGACTTGGAGCATGTGCAAAGTGGCTTTCCCTCTGCAGCTGGCTGTCCCCGTTGGATCTGATCACGCCTTGGAGAGTTCTTCTAAACCAGAGGGACCCTAATGAGAAGCCAAATTTGGGGAAAGTGGGCACCCTGCCAGCCAGCAAAAACCACTGGCCAACCACCGAGGGAGGGCGTTCAGGGGCTGCAGGGCGAGGAGGGCACATCCAGTGTCCCGAGACCTCATTGATGGCCCAGGATGACGTCTGTAGGGGAGCTGAGCCTTTGCCACCTGCGATGCCAGGCAGGCAGGGTCCTACCCCCTCCGCCTCCCTTGCAAACTCAGGAAAGGGTTGATGGGCCGCCCCAAAGGCTAGAACTCACCTGAGGCCACGGCTGATGCTGCCGGTGGTGGTGGTGGTGGTGTCAGAGAGGGGAGCTTCCTGGCCAGGTTCCCTCCTCCAGGTCCGCCTTGCGCCTCCTCTTCGTGCCCCAGCTTCGCCCCGGGGTCCATGGGCGGCGACTCCTGCTTGCATGTCTGCAACACGGCAGGGGACCCCAAAACCCTGGCACGCAAGGAGCAGCCACGGGAGAAGCAGTGTGGGAGGAGCCCCCCCCTCCCCCTACCAGCCGTGGAAGGACATCAGACCTGGCTGGGCAGCTCTGCGGCCAGCAGCCCGTCCTCTGGGCAAAGCCCCTCCCGCCACTCCCCAGCTGCGGCTCCGGAGCCAGTCCCATCCAGCTGGTTGGACGGAGGGGGGGGGGGTCCCACGCCCCACGGCGGCTGATGGGGTGGAGGCGGGCGGGCGGTGGAGCCACAGGGGGGGGGGGAGAGGGGCGTGTGTGTGTCCGCGGGGCCTCCCTCCGCCTCCCCCCCACCCCCACCCCCGCCTCTCCCTCTCTCAATCCTTCCAAAGCAGCCCGAAGCAACTGGGGTGGGATTGATATCCATAGGGAAAGGTGCCTAGCTGAGCTCGCCTGTTATTAAACCTTCAGCAGCATCCTGACTCACACGCACACAAACACACTCTCTCAGAAGGGGCTAAAATTAGCCGGGTGCCCCCCCCCCACTTCCCCTGTTATTTAAGGGAGGACGTATGCAAGGAGAAAACAACTCATGTTGGGGAATGGGAGAGAGAGAGAGAGAGAGAGAAGCATAGGTTGTTTCCGACTGCCTAGTAATATCTGAAGGAGGGAAGTTGGTGGTGGGCAGAGAGGAGAGGAGAGGCCTCTTATTCACCCACCCACCCCGGGTCCCTTGCCTTATTTTTCCAGGCTAAATCATGCCAAGCACACGAGGGGGGGAGAGGAAATAAATGCACGAGTGTCCTTCCTTCGCCGTCTCTCTCTCTCTCTCTGTGAAACGGGCGCCCCTGTTCTGGTCCCCCCCCCCCTTGGCAGCCGCCTCTTCCTCCTCCTCCTCCTGCCGCCCCTTCAGCCGCAAGGCTTCCAGCTACTCTCGGGTCCTCCGGCGAGAGGGTTGCCAGCAGACGGCGCGGAATAGAGTCCCTGTGGAACAAGGCGGCACTCTAGGACGTTTTGCCTCTAAGGGCCTTTCACCGTGACACTCTAGCGTGAGGTAGTCGGAGGGCAGGTGATGCTGACTCGCCTCTTCCGGGAAGTCCCTCCTGGGGCCGCTCTAGGGCTTCTTTGTCGGAGGGCAGGTCCTCCCGACCCCCCGCCTGTTCCCGGATGTGCTGCCATGGTGACGGCGTAGCCGCTCCGGAAGCCATGCGGGGCCCTCTGACGGGAATTCCTAGAGGGGCCTCCTCTGGGGCCGGGCGGTTTCTCCTCCTATTGGTCATGGTCTTGCCCTCTGGTCCTCCGGGCTGGCTCTCCCTTAGAAAGCCTTTGCCGGCCCAGTTCCTGGCCGGTCTTTTGGCTGTCGGGCCGAGAGGGAGCCTCGCCTGGACTCCGGCAGGTAACGAGGCCGGGAGGGAGGGAGGAGGCGGGCGGGCGGTTCCTCCCTCCCTCCCTGGCGTGTGGGTCGGGGGGGGGGGCTCCTTCCCCTTCGGTCCCCTCCTGTCCTTCTCGTTCGCCCCAATGCCCCAGGGCATGAACAGAGTGCCAGCCACGCACCTCCCCCCACTCTGCCCTTGTAGTTTTTGCAGCAAATGGTAAACATAGGAAGAGCAAAAGGACAATTTTTAAAGGCAGGCCTCGTCTTTTTCAGAGGTTCAGGGCATGCACAGAGTGCCAGTTCTTAATCTGACCTTGACCGTGGTTGCTAGAAAAAGGACCCCCCCCCCCGACTTCCATAGCTCCCAGTAGAAAAGACAGTCTGAGCTGAAGCTTTGCAATCCTTTCCGCCAAAGTTTATGGAATTTAAATTAAACATGTTTGTTGTTGTTCTCCTCCATCCCTGGGAAGGGAGGAAGCATGCTTTCCATCTTCAAGTGGTCCTTGATTAGTTGCTTATTTATATTGCCTTTTAATGTCTTGCCCACTGTTTGTTTGTTTGTTTAGTTATTTAATTATTTAGTTATTATGTGTTTTGCCTATTTAAACCCTACATTTCTCTTTGGAAAAGGACCCAAAGTGGCTTACAATATTGAGGGACAAAATACAGGCCAGAATATATTTAATTTACCATCAGGGAATTAGAAGAAGCATCTTTGGACATTAAAAGGTAACATTAAAGCTACAAAGAACACTCAAAAATCAAAAAACCCATTTTTTAACCTTTCCCCAGCCAATTTTACTTGTGATTTAATTGAATTGCATTTCCCCCTCTTAAATAAGTCTTGGTATCTAAATCCGTTCATTTATGTTGACACAAAAGTCCCTAGTTTGTTTACGAGCAGGAACCGTCTCTTGGTAAGCATGGGAGGGTTGGACCCGAATATGGGCCTGTCAGGAACCTCTGTCCTTTCGGCCCCATGTTGCCCTTCACATTCACCCCCAACCACTGCAACAGAGGCAACAACAATAATGCTGTACTCATTTTAATGCCTCTGTACATGCACGGAGTTCAAGTTATTTTACCAGCCATGACGATGACCAGTAGGAAAGGGATCGAGGCAGATACAATTAAAAGATCATCTCTCTCTCACTCTTCCGTGCACGCAGAGCAACGTCCGCTGACACTGAATTCCTAATTGGAGTGGAAGAGGGAGAAGCAGTTGTCATCATATTGTTGATTAGTCGCATAGCTTATTACTTGTTCCCTCCTTTTAAAAATAAAAATTAGTCTTCTACAGACCTGATATTGAATGGTTTGACTTTCATTTTTAACTAGATGTTTGTATTTTAAAATTTGCATAGACGGCACAGTTATTCATTGGTGGTCTTCTTAGCATTTACAGCGGGCAGTCCGAATGTAAGAAGCACGGAGGAGGGCAAGGAGCTCCTCTTGAGACCGTTCCTTGCCTGGGCTCAGCGCTGGAGGTGACTCCATTCCCCAGACTCGCATGGGATGTTGGCAGGTATGTGTGTGTGTGGGAGGGAACATGGGTCTGGGTTCAAATCTGGGATGCTTTTGGGTTAGGGCTATGGACTCGGTCGCTCCGTCATTCCTGGTGGGAGGGAACATGGGTCAGGGTTCAGATCTGGGATGCTTTTGGGTTAGGGCTATGGACTCGGTAGCTCCGTCATTCCTGGTGGGAGGGAACATGGGTCAGGGTTCAAACCTGTGGTGCTTTTGCCTGAGAAACAATCAAGGGGTTTTGTTAGCTTCAACATTGAATCCGTGATGATGCACTGCAATTGTCAGAGAGTGCATGTCCGTTTCTCTAAGAGAGGCTTTGATGTGGAGGTATGCCGGGGTGGTGGTGGGTCAAAACCCCTTTATGGGGTTTTGTTCACTTCAACATCAGTGCCTCTTGAGTTTCGGAGGATTCACTCTTTATGAGGTGCCCTACAGGACATAATGTATCCGTTCTCGGATAGGTGGGTAATGTTCTTTGCCATATCCACTGAAGGGTGTCTGCCTTCCTTTTGCGGGGTGTGTGTTTGTGTGTGCCCCTGGTCCCTCTTTATGTGGTATCCTAGAGGGTCGGTGGGGTAGGGAAAATGGTTCTTGCTATTCTGCGGGTGGGGGTCTTGGGGTGTCAATGGCATTTCCTACACTAACTTTTCCTGTAGTGGAGCACTCGCTTCTCTTCTCATAGATTGCAACAGGGGGGATGGTGCTTTAATATTAATGGTTGCCGCAGTTGCCTTTGTGAGGGGTGGCGATGTGTCAAGGAAATCACTTCAGTGGGCTGACCCGTGGTGTAAGTGAGCTTCCCACCTCAATGTTTGCAACAGGGGAGGCTTGCGCCGTTTTTCTGGCTGGCAGATTGAATGGGGAGGGTTCTGTAATGAGGGGAGGTGTTTGTAAGAAATTGTTCTTGTAATTTAATTTCTGGGTTGGCTGGATGTGAAGGAGATCTATTTAATGGGATTTCCTGCATAGGAGCTTTAACTTTTCTTTCAGATTTCTAGTGTCAGGTCTTGCGGCCTTGTCCTTTTGTGTGTGCGTGTGGGAGGGGGGGCATTTTAATGGCGGGAAAAGGGAAGAGACATCCTCCTCTGCACCTTATTGCCATCTGTCAGTGAAAACCTTGGAGGGCAGCCTTTATATATATATATAAGGGAAGCAGCAATTGTGGTAATTTTAATTTTCAGGCATTTCTTAAAATGTGCTTTGTATTGTCACCCCAATATGTTAAAAATTGTATATCTTCCATCTCATTCCTGATTAAGCTTGGTGCTAGTCATGGCAGCATCCTGATCCTGCCCAGGCAAGGGCAGCCAGAAGAGGTTTCCTTCCAGAAACAGGCAAAGACCTTTCTCTTCACGTAAGCTTTTCCTGAATGTGCCTCTCAGGTCCTTGAAGCTGTCGGCCAAGAGGAAGCCTTGCCTGTGTGCCCCTCCGCCCGTACTCTGCCAGGTAACAAGGAAGGGATCGGTGTGGTTAGGTCACGGGCTCCTTCCCCTTCGGCCCCCTCCCTCCCTTCTCATTCTCCCTTGGTTCCTTAGGAGCCTCGCCCTGCCCGTCCAGAGCAGCCCAGAAGAGGAGGAGGAGGAAGAGGAAGAGGAAGAGCAGCAGATGACACCCCCTCGCCACCTTTGCCTGAGTGCCCTCCTGGCTGGAAGCCTCCCATCTCCACCAAAGGCAGGCTCCCCACCCCCACCAGCAGCCCCCCCTCTCCTTCCTAGTTTTACTTAGGTGTTTTAATGGCTGCACAGCTCCAAACTTTTTCTTCTTTAGGCACAAAGGAAAAGGTCCCCCCCCCCCATGGACAGGCATGCTGGTCCTGCTCAATTCTAGGGGCGGTGCTGATCTCTGTTTCCAGCCTGTGGCCTCTCAGAAGTGAAGCCTCCTCTTCCTTTGAAACTGACAGGTGCTGTTTTCCACCAGGCAGACACTGCAAGGAGGGAACATCCTCTGGGAGGGAACAGATAAAGGTAGGACGGCCGCTAAACCCTCGGAGGAGAAGCTCTGCTGGAAATGCCTTGAGATAAGTATCCCACCCACACCCACACCCCGCGCGCAGGGTCCCCTTCTTCCCTCTCTCCCATCCCGTAGCCTCCTCGTGGTTTCTGTGGTGTCTCTGGTGCTAGAAGGGGCTTCTGTAAACCAGCGGAGGAGGCCTGCCAGTCAAAGTGCCAAGGGGTGCTGTGGAAAAGCATACTTTTCTCTTCCATACTGTGGCTGGCAGGCAGTCTGTTGCTTAGATCCCCATGCTTATAACACCAATAAACACACAGCAGGATTTTGCATTAGCATCCATTGTATCACTTCATTAAATATAAAATGAATGAATATAAATAAATAAATACTGTTACTGTTACTGTTACTACACTTAAAAGAGCGGGATTGGACATTGAGCAGCTCGGTATGCTTAGACAATCTGAAGCCTATAAGACTATTAAAGATAGGCTACTGGACATTGAATGGCAAGAACTGTGCAGTGAAGCCAACACCACATGCTCTCCCCTTCAATTTAACATCCCGGTTTGCCCTGGGAAGCCAGCCTTTTTTCTCATCCACCTGACATGCCCAGAGGCTCGTAGAGCTTACTCACTTGCTAGATGCAACTCTTTTCCATCTGCTTTGTTGGCGGGCAGGTTTGGTGGAATCCCCTATTCTCAGAGGTTCTGTCCATGTCAAACCAACTGTGTAGAAACACTTGAACATATTTTCTTCTACTGTCCACTTCATGATACACTCCGTAAGAAACATCTGTCCTCAGTCCTTGGCAGGATGCAGGGGTGGGAAGACTCAACTAGGCTTAAGTTTCTTCTCTCCACACATGTCACCTTCTTTCTGGAGGAGGTGGCAACTTTTGCTTCCAGAATTTTAGCGACTCAGCGCCCTGGGCTCTCCTCTCCTCCCTCTTCTGTTTTCACTATTAGTTGATTATATCAGAACTATTGCCTGTTTGTTCCTGGTTTTGCTTTTGAACTGTACTATTAACTTGTCTGTTGTTTTAATGCCAATAAAGGTCTCTTAACAGTAACAGAATATAAATAAAAAAATAATAAAATGGGTAATTGTAAAATCAACCTAAATGCTAGAGTGTTGATGTAAACTCCTGTTGACCACCTTTTCTCTTGTCTCTGAAGTTTATAGCGAAAGGAGCCTAATGTCGGAAAATCCTCTCCACGCGCACTTTGGTCATTATGAGGGAAGACTGCCAGGCAGCGGTGGAAAATTGGAACTTTGAGCACTGTTGTCCCCATTGGTGCATGAAGAACCCTACAGTGCAGAAGAGGGAGAAAGGCCAATCCAAGGAGCGTCTTCTCCATTACATCTAACATGAACAGAAGCAGTGCCATGAAGCAGTAGCATTTTTATCCAGCAGACCAGGAGAGCATTCCAGAGCAGCAATGAGGTCTGTGCAAGGGTGGTGGCTGGTTGTTGGGGTTTCCCCCCCCCTTTGGGTGTACGTGGTGCCTGTATTCGTCTGTGTACCTGTATCAGTAGACATACAGACTTTTCCCTTTAAAATGATTGTTGTTTGGGTACCAAATGAAACATTTAAGGAGTAGATTTACCCAGGAATGACTATCCAACTTAAACTGACTCCCTTACTTGTGTGACAGATAAATAAATGAAGCTTGTCATTCTCCCCCACCTGCATTTTCCTCTTTTGTGGGTATTATCTTGTGGAACTAGATGCATTTTGGGGGCGAGAAACTATGCAGGAAACTCGGACTTGGCTTCCTGGGGGGGTTTCTAAGACAACCATGTAAATAAAACTCATTGCAAAGTAGAGTAGGGGGGCGGGGGGCGGAAGTAATGCTCCTGTATGTGAGGACATAATAATATTTTACCATTATCGTTTTTCAGAATCATAATACTTTTATTGGCAAAGTGTGTTTGGACACACCCAGAATTTGTTTTGGTAAAATATGCTCTCCATATATAAAAGGAAATATAAGAATCATATAGTCAACAATAAAAACACAGTACTGTATTACATTATTATTTCACACAGCAATGTTGTGCATGTAAATGCTCTCATCGAAATACTGAGAGCCACTTTAAACAGGGGAAATGTATGTCCTGATTTCTTTGCCATTACATTTATGCCTCCCATTTGGCCTCAAAGGCCAGTATGGGCGGCATGCGACCATACTGTATATGAAAATACAATAAAAGTAATTAATTATGGCCATCTCAAGTGATAAGTGGTTGATAAGGCCAACAAAGGGGAGGAGAAACAGATGAAAAGCTTGATCAAGCAGCAGGAAGCAGAGGCCAATTATCAGGGCCAATTATCCCCATGGAGGTTTCGGGAGGGGAAGGGAAATAAATGCAAGAGTGTCCTTCCTTCGCCGTCTCTCTCTCTCTCTCTCTGTGAAACGGGCGCCCCTGTTCTCGTCCCCCCCCCCGTTGGCAGCCGCCTCTTCCTCCTCCTCCTCCTGCCGCCCCTTCAGCCGCAAGGCTTCCAGCTACTCTCGGGTCCTCCGGCGAGAGGGTTGCCAGCAGACGGCGCGGAATAGAGTCCCTGTGGAACAAGGCGGCACTCTAGGACGTTTTGCCTCTAAGGGCCTTTCACCGTGACACTCTAGCGTGAGGTAGTCGGAGGGCAGGTGATGCTGACTCGCCTCTTCCGGGAAGTCCCTCCCGGGGCCTCTCTAGGGCTTCTTTGTCGGAGGGCAGGTCCTCCGGCTCCGCCTCTTCCGGGAAGTCCCTCCTGGGGCCGCTCTAGGGCTTCTTTGTCGGAGGGCAGGTCCTCCCGACCCCCGCCTGTTCCCGGATGTGCTGCCATGGTGACGGCGTAGCCGCTCCGGAAGCCATGCGGGGCCCTCTGACGGGAATTCCTAGAGGGGCCTCCTCTGGGGCCGGGCGGTTTCTCCTCCTATTGGTCATGGTCTTGCCCTCTGGTCCTCCGGGCTGGCTCTCCCTTAGAAAGCCTTTGCCGGCCCAGTTCCTGGCCGGTCTTTTGGCTGTCGGGCCGAGAGGGAGCCTCGCCTGGACTCCGGCAGGTAACGAGGCCGGGAGGGAGGGAGGAGGCGGGCGGGCGGTTCCTCCCTCCCTCCCTGGCGTGTGGGTCGGGGGGGGGGCTCCTTCCCCTTCGGTCCCCTCCTGTCCTTCTCGTTCGCCCCAATGCCCCAGGGCATGAACAGAGTGCCAGCCACGCACCTCCCCCCACTCTGCCCTTGTAGTTTTTGCAGCAAATGGTAAACATAGGAAGAGCAAAAGGACAATTTTTAAAGGCAGGCCTCGTGTTTTTCAGAGGTTCAGGGCATGCACAGAGTGCCAGTTCTTAATCTGACCTTGACCGTGGTTGCTAGAAAAAGGACCCCCCCCCCGACTTCCATAGCTCCCAGTAGAAAAGACAGTCTGAGCTGAAGCTTTGCAATCCTTTCCGCCAAAGTTTATGGAATTTAAATTAAACATGTTTGTTGTTGTTCTCCTCCATCCCTGGGAAGGGAGGAAGCATGCTTTCCATCTTCAAGTGGTCCTTGATTAGTTGCTTATTTATATTGCCTTTTAATGTCTTTCCCACTGTTTGTTTGTTTGTTTGTTTGTTTAGTTATTTAATTATTTAGTTATTATGTGTTTTGCCTATTTAAACCCTACATTTCTCTTTGGAAAAGGACCCAAAGTGGCTTACAATATTGAGGGACAAAATACAGGCCAGAATATATTTAATTTACCATCAGGGAATTAGAAGAAGCATTTTTGGACATTAAAAGGTAACATTAAAGCTACAAAGAACACTCAAAAATCAAAAAACCCATTTTTTAACCTTTCCCCAGCCAATTTTACTTGTGATTTAATTGAATTGCATTTCCCCCTCTTAAATAAGTCTTGGTATCTAAATCCGTTCATTTATGTTGACACAAAAGTCCCTAGTTTGTTTACGAGCAGGAACCGTCTCTTGGTAAGCATGGGAGGGTTGGACCCGAATATGGGCCTGTCAGGAACCTCTGTCCTTTCGGCCCCATGTTGCCCTTCACATTCACCCCCAACCACTGCAACAGAGGCAACAACAATAATGCTGTACTCATTTTAATGCCTCTGTACATGCACGGAGTTCAAGTTATTTTACCAGCCATGACGATGACCAGTAGGAAAGGGATCGAGGCAGATACAATTAAAAGATCATCTCTCTTCACCCTTCCGTGCACGCAGAGCAACGTCCGCTGACACTGAATTCCTAATTGGAGTGGAAGAGGGAGAAGCAGTTGTCATCATATTGTTGATTAGTCGCATAGCTTATTACTTGTTCCCTCCTTTTAAAAATAAAAATTAGTCTTCTACAGATCTGATATTGAATGGTTTGACTTTCATTTTTTAACTAGATGTTTGTATTTTAAAATTTGCATAGACGGCACAGTTATTCATTGGTGGTCTTCTTAGCATTTACAGCGGGCAGTCCGAATGTAAGAAGCACGGAGGAGGGCAAGGAGCTCCTCTTGAGACCGTTCCTTGCCTGGGCTCAGCGCTGGAGGTGACTCCATTCCCCAGACTCGCGCGGGATGTTGGCAGGTATGTGTGTGTGTGGGAGGGAACATGGGTCTGGGTTCAAATCTGGGTTGCTTTTGGGTTAGGGCTATGGACTCGGTAGCTCCGTCATTCCTGGTGGGAGGGAACATGGGTCAGGGTTCAGATCTGGGATGCTTTTGGGTTAGGGCTATGGACTCGGTAGCTCCGTCATTCCTGGTGGGAGGGAACATGGGTCAGGGTTCAAACCTGTGGTGCTTTTGCCTGAGAAACAATCAAGGGGTTTTGTTAGCTTCAACATTGAATCCGTGATGATGCACTGCAATTGTCAGAGAGTGCATGTCCGTTTCTCTAAGAGAGGCTTTGATGTGGAGGTATGCCGGGGGGGTGGTGGGTCAAAACCCCTTTATGGGGTTTTGTTCACTTCAGCATCAGTGCCTCTTGAGTTTCGGAGGATTCACTCTTTATGAGGTGCCCTACAGGACATAATGTATCCGTTCTCGGATAGGTGGGTAATGTTCTTTGCCATATCCACTGAAGGGTGTCTGCCTTCCTTTTGCGGGGTGTGTGTTTGTGTGTGCCCCTGGTCCCTCTTTATGTGGTATCCTAGAGGGTCGGTGGGGTAGGGAAAATGGTTCTTGCTATTCTGCGGGTGGGGGTCTTGGGGTGTCAATGGCATTTCCTACACTAACTTTTCCTGTAGTGGAGCACTCGCTTCTCTTCTCATAGATTGCAACAGGGGGGATGGTGCTTTAATATTAATGGTTGCCGCAGTTGCCTTTGTGAGGGGTGGCGATGTGTCAAGGAAATCACTTCAGTGGGCTGACCCGTGGTGTAAGTGAGCTTCCCACCTCAATGTTTGCAACAGGGGAGGCTTGCGCCGTTTTTCTGGCTGGCAGATTGAATGGGGAGGGTTCTGTAATGAGGGGAGGTGTTTGTAAGAAATTGTTCTTGTAATTTAATTTCTGGGTTGGCTGGATGTGAAGGAGATCTATTTAATGGGATTTCCTGCATAGGAGCTTTAACTTTTCTTTCAGATTTCTAGTGTCAGGTCTTGCGGCCTTGTCCTTTTGTGTGTGCGTGTGGGAGGGGGGGCATTTTAATGGCGGGAAAAGGGAAGAGACATCCTCCTCTGCACCTTATTGGCATCTGTCAGTGAAAACCTTGGAGGGCAGCCTTTATATATATATATAAGGGAAGCAGCAATTGTGGTAATTTTAATTTTCAGGCATTTCTTAAAATGTGCTTTGTATTGTCACCCCAATATGTTAAAAATTGTATATCTTCCATCTCATTCCTGATTAAGCTTGGTGCTAGTCATGGCAGCATCCTGATCCTGCCCAGGCAAGGGCAGCCAGAAGAGGTTTCCTTCCAGAAACAGGCAAAGACCTTTCTCTTCACGTAAGCTTTTCCTGAATGTGCCTCTCAGGTCCTTGAAGCTGTCGGCCAAGAGGAAGCCTTGCCTGTGTGCCCCTCCGCCCGTACTCTGCCAGGTAACAAGGAAGGGATCGGTGTGGTTAGGTCACGGGCTCCTTCCCCTTCGGCCCCCTCCCTCCCTTCTCATTCTCCCTTGGTTCCTTAGGAGCCTCGCCCTGCCCGTGCAGAGCAGCCCAGAAGAGGAGGAGGAGGAGGAGGAAGAGGAAGAGGAAGAGGAAGAGCAGCAGATGACACCCCCTCGCCACCTTTGCCTGAGTACCCTCCTGGCTGGAAGCCTCCCATCTCCACCAAAGGCAGGCTCCCCACCCCCACCAGCAGCCCCCCCTCTCCTTCCTAGTTTTACTTAGGTGTTTTAATGGCTGCACAGCTCCAAAATTTTTCTTCTTTAGGCACAAAGGTAGAGGTCCCCCCCCCCATGGACAGGCATGCTGGTCCTGCTGAACTCTAGGGGCGGTGCTGATCTCTGTTTCCAGCCTGTGGCCTCTCAGGAGTGAAGCCTCCTCTTCCTTTGAAACTGACAGGTGCTGTTTTCCACCAGGCAGACACTGCAAGGAGGGAACATCCTCTGGGAGGGAACAGATAAAGGTAGGACGGCCGCTAAACCCTCGGAGGAGAAGCTCTGCTGGAGATGCCTTGAGATAAGTATCCCACCCACACCCACACCCCGCGCACAGGGTCCCCTTCTTCCCTCTCTCCCGACCCGTAGCCTCCTCGTGGTTGCTGTGGTGTCTCTGGTGCTGGAAGGGGCTTCTGTAAACCAGCGGAGGAGGCCTGCCAGTCAAAGTGCCAAGGGGTGCTGTGGAAAAGCATACTTTTCTCTTCCATACTGTGGCTGGCAGGCAGTCTGTTGCTTAGATCCCCATGCTTATAACACCAATAAACACACAGCAGGATTTTGCATTAGCATCCATTGTATCACTTCATTAAATATAAAATGAATGAATATAAATAAATACTGTTACTGTTACTGTTACTACACTTAAAAGAGCGGGATTGGACATTGAGCAGCTCGGTATGCTTAGACAATCTGAAGCCTATAAGACTATTAAAGATAGGCTACTGGACATTGAATGGCAAGAACTGTGCAGTGAAGCCAACACCACATGCTCTCCCCTTCAATTTAACATCCCGGTTTGCCCTGGGAAGCCAGCCTTTTTTCTCATCCACCTGACATGCCCAGAGGCTCGTAGAGCTTACTCACTTGCTAGATGCAACTCTTTTCCATCTGCTTTGTTGGCGGGCAGGTTTGGTGGAATCCCCTATTCTCAGAGGTTCTGTCCATGTCAAACCAACTGTGTAGAAACACTTGAACATATTTTCTTCTACTGTCCACTTCATGCTACACTCCGTAAGAAACATCTGTCCTCAGTCCTTGGCAGGATGCAGGGGTGGGAAGACTCAACTAGGCTTAAGTTTCTTCTCTCCACACATGTCACCTTCTTTCTGGAGGAGGTGGCAACTTTTGCTTCCAGAATTTTAGCGACTCAGCGCCCTGGGCTCTCCTCTCCTCCCTCTTCTGTTTTCACTATTAGTTTGTTCCTGGTTTTGCTTTTGAACTGTACTATTAACTTGTCTGTTGTTTTAATGCCAATAAAGGTCTCTTAACAGTAACAGAATATAAATAAAAAAATAATAAAATGGGTAATTGTAAAATCAACCTAAATGCTAGAGTGTTGATGTAAACTCCTGCTGACCACCTTTTCTCTTGTCTCTGAAGTTTATAGCGAAAGGAGCCTAATGTCGGAAAATCCTCTCCACGCGCACTTTGGTCATTATGAGGGAAGACTGCCAGGCAGCGGTGGAAAACTGGAACTTTGAGCACTGTTGTCCCCATTGGTGCATGAAGAACCCTACAGTGCAGAAGAGGAAGAAAGGCCAATCCAAGGAGCGTCTTCTCCATTACATCTAACATGAACAGAAGCAGCGCCATGAAGCCGAACAGGAGAGCATTCCAGAGCAGCAATGAGGTCTGTGCAAGGGTGATGGCTGGTTGTTGGGGTTCCCCCCCCCCTCTTTGGGTGTACGTGGTGCCTGTATTCGTCTGTGTACCTGTATCAGTAGACATACAGACTTTTCCCTTTAAAATGATTGTTGTTTGGGAACCAAATGAAACATTTAAGGAGTAGATTTACCCAGGAACGACTATCCAACTTAAACTGACTCCCTTACTTGTGTGACAGATAAATAAATGAAGCTTGTCATTCTCCCCCACCTGCATTTTCCTCTTTTGTGGGTATTATCTTGTGGAACTAGATGCATTTTGGGGGCGAGAAACTATGCAGCAAACTCGGACTTGGCTTCCTGGGGGGGTTTCTAAGACAACCATGTAATTAAAACTCATTGCAAAGTAGAGTAGGGGGGCGGGGGGCGGAAGTAATGCTCCTGTATGTGAGGACATAATAATATTTTACCATTATCGTTTTTCAGAATCAATACTTTTATTGGCCAAGTGTGTTTGGACACACCCAGAATTTGTTTTGGTAAAATATGCTCTCCATATATAAAAGGAAATATAAGAATCATATAGTCAACAACACTACAGTACTGTATTACATTATTATTTCACACAGCAATGTTGTGCATGTAAATGCTCTCATCGAAATACTGAGAGCCACTTTAAACAGGGGAAATGTATGTCCTGATTTCTTTGCCATTACATTTATGCCTCCCATTTGGCCTCAAAGGCCAGTATGGGCGGCATGCGACCATACTGTATATGAAAATACAATAAAAGTAATTAATTATGGCCATCTCAAGTGATAAGTGGTTGATAAGGCCAACAAAGGGGAGGAGAAACAGATGAAAAGCTTGATCAAGCAGCAGGAAGCAGAGGCCAATTATCAGGGCCAATTATCCCCATGGAGGTTTCGGGAGGGGAAGGGAAATAAATGCAAGAGTGTCCTTCCTTCTCCGTCTCTCTCTCTCTCTGTGAAACGGGCGCCCCTGTTCTGGTTCCCCCCCCCCCCCCGTTGGCAGCCGCCTCTTCCTCCTCCTCCTGCCGCCCCTTCAGCCGCAAGGCTTCCAGCTACTCTCGGGTCCTCCGGCGAGAGGGTTGCCAGCAGAGGGCGCGGAATAGAGTCCCTGTGGAACAAGGCGGCACTCTAGGACGTTTTGCCTCTAAGGGCCTTTCACCGTGACACTCTAGCGTGAGGTAGTCGGAGGGCAGGTGATGCTGACTCGCCTCTTCCGGGAAGTCCCTCCCGGGGCCTCTCTAGGGCTTCTTTGTCGGAGGGCAGGTCCTCCGGCTCCGCCTCTTCCGGGAAGTCCCTCCTGGGGCCGCTCTAGGGCTTCTTTGTCGGAGGGCAGGTCCTCCCGACCCCCGCCTGTTCCCGGATGTGCTGCCATGGTGACGGCGTAGCCGCTCCGGAAGCCATGCGGGGCCCTCTGACGGGAATTCCTAGAGGGGCCTCCTCTGGGGCCGGGCGGTTTCTCCTCCTATTGGTCATGGTCTTGCCCTCTGGTCCTCCGGGCTGGCTCTCCCTTAGAAAGCCTTTGCCGGCCCAGTTCCTGGCCGGTCTTTTGGCTGTCGGGCCGAGAGGGAGCCTCGCCTGGACTCCGGCAGGTAACGAGGCCGGGAGGGAGGGAGGAGGCGGGCGGGCGGTTCCTCCCTCCCTCCCTGGCGTGTGGGTCGGGGGGGGGGGCTCCTTCCCCTTCGGCCCCCTCCTGTCCTTCTCGTTCGCCCCAATGCCCCAGGGCATGAACAGAGTGCCAGCCACGCACCTCCCCCACTCTGCCCTTGTAGTTTTTGCAGCAAATGGTAAACATAGGAAGAGCAAAAGGACAATTTTTAAAGGCAGGCCTCGTGTTTTTCAGAGGTTCAGGGCATGCACAGAGTGCCAGTTCTTAATCTGACCTTGACCGTGGTTGCTAGAAAAAGGACCCCCCCCCCGACTTCCATAGCTCCCAGTAGAAAAGACAGTCTGAGCTGAAGCTTTGCAATCCTTTCCGCCAAAGTTTATGGAATTTAAATTAAACATGTTTGTTGTTGTTCTCCTCCATCCCTGGGAAGGGAGGAAGCATGCTTTCCATCTTCAAGTGGTCCTTGATTAGTTGCTTATTTATATTGCCTTTTAATGTCTTTCCCACTGTTTGTTTGTTTGTTTGTTTAGTTATTTAATTATTTAGTTATTATGTGTTTTGCCTATTTAAACCCTACATTTCTCTTTGGAAAAGGACCCAAAGTGGCTTACAATATTGAGGGACAAAATACAGGCCAGAATATATTTAATTTACCATCAGGGAATTAGAAGAAGCATTTTTGGACATTAAAAGGTAACATTAAAGCTACAAAGAACACTCAAAAATCAAAAAACCCATTTTTTAACCTTTCCCCAGCCAATTTTACTTGTGATTTAATTGAATTGCATTTCCCCCTCTTAAATAAGTCTTGGTATCTAAATCCGTTCATTTATGTTGACACAAAAGTCCCTAGTTTGTTTACGAGCAGGAACCGTCTCTTGGTAAGCATGGGAGGGTTGGACGCGAATATGGGCCTGTCAGGAACCTCTCTCCTTTCGGCCCCATGTTGCCCTTCACATTCACCCCCAACCACTGCAACAGAGGCAACAACAATAATGCTGTACTCATTTTAATGCCTCTGTACATGCACGGAGTTCAAGTTATTTTACCAGCCATGACGATGACCAGTAGGAAAGGGATCGAGGCAGATAGAATTAAAAGATCATCTCTCTCTCACCCTTCCGTGCACGCAGAGCACCGTGCGCTGACACTGAATTCCTAATTGGAGTGGAAGAGGGAGAAGCAGTTGTCATCATATTGTTGATTAGTCGCATAGCTTATTACTTGTTCCCTCCTTTTAAAAATAAAAATTAGTCTTCTACAGATCTGATATTGAATGGTTTGACTTTCATTTTTTAACTAGATGTTTGTATTTTAAAATTTGCATAGACGGCACAGTTATTCATTGGTGGTCTTCTTAGCGTTTACAGCGGGCAGTCCGAATGTAAGAAGCACGGAGGAGGGCAAGGAGCTCCTCTTGAGACCGTTCCTTGCCTGGGCTCAGCGCTGGAGGTGACTCCATTCCCCAGACTCGCGCGGGATGTTGGCAGGTATGTGTGTGTGTGGGAGGGAACATGGGTCTGGGTTCAAATATGGGTTGCTTTTGGGTTAGGGCTATGGACTCGGTAGCTCCGTCATTCCTGGTGGGAGGGAACATGGGTCAGGGTTCAGATCTGGGATGCTTTTGGGTTAGGGCTATGGACTCGGTAGCTCCGTCATTCCTGGTGGGAGGGAACATGGGTCAGGGTTCAAACCTGTGGTGCTTTTGCCTGAGAAACAATCAAGGGGTTTTGTTAGCTTCAACATTGAATCCGTGATGATGCACTGCAATTGTCAGAGAGTGCATGTCCGTTTCTCTAAGAGAGGCTTTGATGTGGAGGTATGCCGGGGTGGTGGTGGGTCAAAACCCCTTTATGGGGTTTTGTTCACTTCAGCATCAGTGCCTCTTGAGTTTCGGAGGATTCACTCTTTATGAGGTGCCCTACAGGACATAATGTATCCGTTCTCGGATAGGTGGGTAATGTTCTTTGCCATATCCACTGAAGGGTGTCTGCCTTCCTTTTGCGGGGTGTGTGTTTGTGTGTGCCCCTGGTCCCTCTTTATGTGGTATCCTAGAGGGTCGGTGGGGTAGGGAAAATGGTTCTTGCTATTCTGCGGGTGGGGGTCTTGGGGTGTCAATGGCATTTCCTACACTAACTTTTCCTGTAGTGGAGCACTCGCTTCTCTTCTCATAGATTGCAACAGGGGGGATGGTGCTTTAATATTAATGGTTGCCGCAGTTGCCTTTGTGAGGGGTGGCGATGTGTCAAGGAAATCACTTCAGTGGGCTGACCCGTGGTGTAAGTGAGCTTCCCACCTCAATGTTTGCAACAGGGGAGGCTTGCGCCGTTTTTCTGGCTGGCAGATTGAATGGGGAGGGTTCTGTAATGAGGGGAGGTGTTTGTAAGAAATTGTTCTTGTAATTTAATTTCTGGGTTGGCTGGATGTGAAGGAGATCTATTTAATGGGATTTCCTGCATAGGAGCTTTAACTTTTCTTTCAGATTTCTAGTGTCAGGTCTTGCGGCCTTGTCCTTTTGTGTGTGCGTGTGGGAGGGGGGGCATTTTAATGGCGGGAAAAGGGAAGAGACATCCTCCTCTGCACCTTATTGGCATCTGTCAGTGAAAACCTTGGAGGGCAGCCTTTATATATGTATAAGGGAAGCAGCAATTGTGGTAATTTTAATTTTCAGGCATTTCTTAAAATGTGCTTTGTATTGTCACCCCAATATGTTAAAAATTGTATATCTTCCATCTCATTCCTGATTAAGCTTGGTGCTAGTCATGGCAGCATCCTGATCCTGCCCAGGCAAGGGCAGCCAGAAGAGGTTTCCTTCCAGAAACAGGCAAAGACCTTTCTCTTCACGTAAGCTTTTCCTGAATGTGCCTCTCAGGTCCTTGAAGCTGTCGGCCAAGAGGAAGCCTTGCCTGTGTGCCCCTCCGCCCGTACTCTGCCAGGTAACAAGGAAGGGATCGGTGTGGTTAGGTCACGGGCTCCTTCCCCTTCGGCCCCCTCCCTCCCTTCTCATTCTCCCTTGGTTCCTTAGGAGCCTCGCCCTGCCCGTGCAGAGCAGCCCAGAAGAGGAGGAGGAGGAGGAGGAAGAGGAAGAGGAAGAGGAAGAGCAGCAGATGACACCCCCTCGCCACCTTTGCCTGAGTACCCTCCTGGCTGGAAGCCTCCCATCTCCACCAAAGGCAGGCTCCCCACCCCCACCAGCAGCCCCCCCTCTCCTTCCTAGTTTTACTTAGGTGTTTTAATGGCTGCACAGCTCCAAAATTTTTCTTCTTTAGGCACAAAGGTAGAGGTCCCCCCCCCCATGGACAGGCATGCTGGTCCTGCTGAACTCTAGGGGCGGTGCTGATCTCTGTTTCCAGCCTGTGGCCTCTCAGGAGTGAAGCCTCCTCTTCCTTTGAAACTGACAGGTGCTGTTTTCCACCAGGCAGACACTGCAAGGAGGGAACATCCTCTGGGAGGGAACAGATAAAGGTAGGACGGCCGCTAAACCCTCGGAGGAGAAGCTCTGCTGGAGATGCCTTGAGATAAGTATCCCACCCACACCCACACCCCGCACAGGGTCCCCTTCTTCCCTCTCTCCCGACCCGTAGCCTCCTCGTGGTTGCTGTGGTGTCTCTGGTGCTGGAAGGGGCTTCTGTAAACCAGCGGAGGAGGCCTGCCAGTCAAAGTGCCAAGGGGTGCTGTGGAAAAGCATACTTTTCTCTTCCATACTGTGGCTGGCAGGCAGTCTGTTGCTTAGATCCCCATGCTTATAACACCAATAAACACACAGCAGGATTTTGCATTAGCATCCATTGTATCACTTCATTAAATATAAAATGAATGAATATAAATAAATACTGTTACTGTTACTGTTACTACACTTAAAAGAGCGGGATTGGACATTGAGCAGCTCGGTATGCTTAGACAATCTGAAGCCTATAAGACTATTAAAGATAGGCTACTGGACATTGAATGGCAAGAACTGTGCAGTGAAGCCAACACCACATGCTCTCCCTTCAATTTAACATCCCGGTTTGCCCTGGGAAGCCAGCCTTTTTTCTCATCCACCTGACATGCCCAGAGGCTCGTAGAGCTTACTCACTTGCTAGATGCAACTCTTTTCCATCTGCTTTGTTGGCGGGCAGGTTTGGTGGAATCCCCTATTCTCAGAGGTTCTGTCCATGTCAAACCAACTGTGTAGAAACACTTGAACATATTTTCTTCTACTGTCCACTTCATGCTACACTCCGTAAGAAACATCTGTCCTCAGTCCTTGGCAGGATGCAGGGGTGGGAAGACTCAACTAGGCTTAAGTTTCTTCTCTCCACACATGTCACCTTCTTTCTGGAGGAGGTGGCAACTTTTGCTTCCAGAATTTTAGCGACTCAGCGCCCTGGGTTCTCCTCTCCTCCCTCTTCTGTTTTCACTATTAGTTGATTATATCAGAACTATTGCCTGTTTGTTCCTGGTTTTGCTTTTGAACTGTACTATTAACTTGTCTGTTGTTTTAATGCCAATAAAGGTCTCTTAACAGTAACAGAATATAAATAAAAATAATAAAATGGGTAATTGTAAAATCAACCTAAATGCTAGAGTGTTGATGTAAACTCCTGTTGACCACCTTTTCTCTTGTCTCTGAAGTTTATAGCGAAAGGAGCCTAATGTCGGAAAATCCTCTCCACACGCACTTTGGTCATTATGAGGGAAGACTGCCAGGCAGCGGTGGAAAACTGGAACTTTGAGCACTGTTGTCCCCATTGGTGCATGAAGAACCCTACAGTGCAGAAGAGGAAGAAAGGCCAATCCAAGGAGCGTCTTCTCCATTACATCTAACATGAACAGAAGCAGCGCCATGAAGCAGTAGCATTTTTATCCAGCCGAACAGGAGAGCATTCCAGAGCAGCAATGAGGTCTGTGCAAGGGTGATGGCTGGTTGTTGGGGTTTCTCCCCCCTCTTTGGGTGTACGTGGTGCCTGTATTCGTCTGTGTACCTGTATCAGTAGACATACAGACTTTTCCCTTTAAAATGATTGTTGTTTGGGAACCAAATGAAACATTTAAGGAGTAGATTTACCCAGGAACGACTATCCAACTTAAACTGACTCCCTTACTTGTGTGACAGATAAATAAATGAAGCTTGTCATTCTCCCCCACCTGCATTTTCCTCTTTTGTGGGTATTATCTTGTGGAACTAGATGCATTTTGGGGGCGAGAAACTATGCAGCAAACTCGGACTTGGCTTCCTGGGGGGGTTTCTAAGACAACCATGTAAATAAAACTCATTGCAAAGTAGAGTAGGGGGGCGGGGGGCGGAAGTAATGCTCCTGTATGTGAGGACATAATAATATTTTACCATTATCGTTTTTCAGAATCATAATACTTTTATTGGCAAAGTGTGTTTGGACACACCCAGAATTTGTTTTGGTAAAATATGCTCTCCATATATAAAAGGAAATATAAGAATCATATAGTCAACAACACTACAGTACTGTATTACATTATTATTTCACACAGCAATGTTGTGCATGTAAATGCTCTCATCGAAATACTGAGAGCCACTTTAAACAGGGGAAATGTATGTCCTGATTTCTTTGCCATTACATTTATGCCTCCCATTTGGCCTCAAAGGCCAGTATGGGCGGCATGCGACCATACTGTATATGAAAATACAATAAAAGTAATTAATTATGGCCATCTCAAGTGATAAGTGGTTGATAAGGCCAACAAAGGGGAGGAGAAACAGATGAAAAGCTTGATCAAGCAGCAGGAAGCAGAGGCCAATTATCAGGGCCAATTATCCCCATGGAGGTTTCGGGAGGGGAAGGGAAATAAATGCAAGAGTGTCCTTCCTTCGCCGTCTCTCTCTCTCTCTCTGTGAAACGGGCGCCCCTGTTCTGGTCCCCCCCCCCCCGTTGGCAGCCGCCTCTTCCTCCTCCTCCTCCTGCCGCCCCTTCAGCCGCAAGGCTTCCAGCTACTCTCGGGTCCTCCGGCGAGAGGGTTGCCAGCAGACGGCGCGGAATAGAGTCCCTGTGGAACAAGGCGGCACTCTAGGACGTTTTGCCTCTAAGGGCCTTTCACCGTGACACTCTAGCGTGAGGTAGTCAGAGGGCAGGTGATGCTGACTCGCCTCTTCCGGGAAGTCCCTCCTGGGGCCTCTCTAGGGCTTCTTTGTCGGAGGGCAGGTCCTCCGGCTCCGCCTCTTCCGGGAAGTCCCTCCTGGGGCCGCTCTAGGGCTTCTTTGTCGGAGGGCAGGTCCTCCCGACCCCCGCCTGTTCCCGGATGTGCTGCCATGGTGACGGCGTAGCCGCTCCGGAAGCCATGCGGGGCCCTCTGACGGGAATTCCTAGAGGGGCCTCCTCTGGGGCCGGGCGGTTTCTCCTCCTATTGGTCATGGTCTTGCCCTCTGGTCCTCCGGGCTGGCTCTCCCTTAGAAAGCCTTTGCCGGCCCAGTTCCTGGCCGGTCTTTTGGCTGTCGGGCCGAGAGGGAGCCTCGCCTGGACTCCGGCAGGTAACGAGGCCGGGAGGGAGGGAGGAGGCGGGCGGGCGGTTCCTCCCTCCCTCCCTGGCGTGTGGGTCGGGGGGGGGGCTCCTTCCCCTTCGGTCCCCTCCTGTCCTTCTCGTTCGCCCCAATGCCCCAGGGCATGAACAGAGTGCCAGCCACGCACCTCCCCCCACTCTGCCCTTGTAGTTTTTGCAGCAAATGGTAAACATAGGAAGAGCAAAAGGACAATTTTTAAAGGCAGGCCTCGTGTTTTTCAGAGGTTCAGGGCATGCACAGAGTGCCAGTTCTTAATCTGACCTTGACCGTGGTTGCTAGAAAAAGGACCCCCCCCCCGACTTCCATAGCTCCCAGTAGAAAAGACAGTCTGAGCTGAAGCTTTGCAATCCTTTCCGCCAAAGTTTATGGAATTTAAATTAAACATGTTTGTTGTTGTTCTCCTCCATCCCTGGGAAGGGAGGAAGCATGCTTTCCATCTTCAAGTGGTCCTTGATTAGTTGCTTATTTATATTGCCTTTTAATGTCTTTCCCACTGTTTGTTTGTTTGTTTGTTTGTTTGTTTAGTTATTTAATTATTTAGTTATTATGTGTTTTGCCTATTTAAACCCTACATTTCTCTTTGGAAAAGGACCCAAAGTGGCTTACAATATTGAGGGACAAAATACAGGCCAGAATATATTTAATTTACCATCAGGGAATTAGAAGAAGCATTTTTGGACATTAAAAGGTAACATTAAAGCTACAAAGAACACTCAAAAATCAAAAAACCCATTTTTTAACCTTTCCCCAGCCAATTTTACTTGTGATTTAATTGAATTGCATTTCCCCCTCTTAAATAAGTCTTGGTATCTAAATCCGTTCATTTATGTTGACACAAAAGTCCCTAGTTTGTTTACGAGCAGGAACCGTCTCTTGGTAAGCATGGGAGGGTTGGACCCGAATATGGGCCTGTCAGGAACCTCTGTCCTTTCGGCCCCATGTTGCCCTTCACATTCACCCCCAACCACTGCAACAGAGGCAACAACAATAATGCTGTACTCATTTTAATGCCTCTGTACATGCACGGAGTTCAAGTTATTTTACCAGCCATGACGATGACCAGTAGGAAAGGGATCGAGGCAGATACAATTAAAAGATCATCTCTCTCTCACCCTTCCGTGCACGCAGAGCAACGTCCGCTGACACTGAATTCCTAATTGGAGTGGAAGAGGGAGAAGCAGTTGTCATCATATTGTTGATTAGTCGCATAGCTTATTACTTGTTCCCTCCTTTTAAAAATAAAAATTAGTCTTCTACAGATCTGATATTGAATGGTTTGACTTTCATTTTTTAACTAGATGTTTGTATTTTAAAATTTGCATAGACGGCACAGTTATTCATTGGTGGTCTTCTTAGCGTTTACAGCGGGCAGTCCGAATGTAAGAAGCACGGAGGAGGGCAAGGAGCTCCTCTTGAGACCGTTCCTTGCCTGGGCTCAGCGCTGGAGGTGACTCCATTCCCCAGACTCGCGCGGGATGTTGGCAGGTATGTGTGTGTGTGGGAGGGAACATGGGTCTGGGTTCAAATCTGGGTTGCTTTTGGGTTAGGGCTATGGACTCGGTAGCTCCGTCATTCCTGGTGGGAGGGAACATGGGTCAGGGTTCAGATCTGGGATGCTTTTGGGTTAGGGCTATGGACTCGGTAGCTCCGTCATTCCTGGTGGGAGGGAACATGGGTCAGGGTTCAAACCTGTGGTGCTTTTGCCTGAGAAACAATCAAGGGGTTTTGTTAGCTTCAACATTGAATCCGTGATGATGCACTGCAATTGTCAGAGAGTGCATGTCCGTTTCTCTAAGAGAGGCTTTGATGTGGAGGTATGCCGGGGTGGTGGTGGGTCAAAACCCCTTTATGGGGTTTTGTTCACTTCAACATCAGTGCCTCTTGAGTTTCGGAGGATTCACTCTTTATGAGGTGCCCTACAGGACATAATGTATCCGTTCTCGGATAGGTGGGTAATGTTCTTTGCCATATCCACTGAAGGGTGTCTGCCTTCCTTTTGCGGGGTGTGTGTTTGTGTGTGCCCCTGGTCCCTCTTTATGTGGTATCCTAGAGGGTCGGTGGGGTAGGGAAAATGGTTCTTGCTATTCTGCGGGTGGGGGTCTTGGGGTGTCAATGGCATTTCCTACACTAACTTTTCCTGTAGTGGAGCACTCGCTTCTCTTCTCATAGATTGCAACAGGGGGGATGGTGCTTTAATATTAATGGTTGCCGCAGTTGCCTTTGTGAGGGGTGGCGATGTGTCAAGGAAATCACTTCAGTGGGCTGACCCGTGGTGTAAGTGAGCTTCCCACCTCAATGTTTGCAACAGGGGAGGCTTGCGCCGTTTTTCTGGCTGGCAGATTGAATGGGGAGGGTTCTGTAATGAGGGGAGGTGTTTGTAAGAAATTGTTCTTGTAATTTAATTTCTGGGTTGGCTGGATGTGAAGGAGATCTATTTAATGGGATTTCCTGCATAGGAGCTTTAACTTTTCTTTCAGATTTCTAGTGTCAGGTCTTGCGGCCTTGTCCTTTTGTGTGTGCGTGTGGGAGGGGGGGCATTTTAATGGCGGGAAAAGGGAAGAGACATCCTCCTCTGCACCTTATTGGCATCTGTCAGTGAAAACCTTGGAGGGCAGCCTTTATATATGTATAAGGGAAGCAGCAATTGTGGTAATTTTAATTTTCAGGCATTTCTTAAAATGTGCTTTGTATTGTCACCCCAATATGTTAAAAATTGTATATCTTCCATCTCATTCCTGATTAAGCTTGGTGCTAGTCATGGCAGCATCCTGATCCTGCCCAGGCAAGGGCAGCCAGAAGAGGTTTCCTTCCAGAAACAGGCAAAGACCTTTCTCTTCACGTAAGCTTTTCCTGAATGTGCCTCTCAGGTCCTTGAAGCTGTCGGCCAAGAGGAAGCCTTGCCTGTGTGCCCCTCCGCCCGTACTCTGCCAGGTAACAAGGAAGGGATCGGTGTGGTTAGGTCACGGGCTCCTTCCCCTTCGGCCCCCTCCCTCCCTTCTCATTCTCCCTTGGTTCCTTAGGAGCCTCGCCCTGCCCGTGCAGAGCAGCCCAGAAGAGGAGGAGGAGGAGGAGGAAGAGGAAGAGGAAGAGGAAGAGCAGCAGATGACACCCCCTCGCCACCTTTGCCTGAGTACCCTCCTGGCTGGAAGCCTCCCATCTCCACCAAAGGCAGGCTCCCCACCCCCACCAGCAGCCCCCCCTCTCCTTCCTAGTTTTACTTAGGTGTTTTAATGGCTGCACAGCTCCAAAATTTTTCTTCTTTAGGCACAAAGGTAGAGGTCCCCCCCCCCCCATGGACAGGCATGCTGGTCCTGCTGAACTCTAGGGGCGGTGCTGATCTCTGTTTCCAGCCTGTGGCCTCTCAGGAGTGAAGCCTCCTCTTCCTTTGAAACTGACAGGTGCTGTTTTCCACCAGGCAGACACTGCAAGGAGGGAACATCCTCTGGGAGGGAACAGATAAAGGTAGGACGGCCGCTAAACCCTCGGAGGAGAAGCTCTGCTGGAGATGCCTTGAGATAAGTATCCCACCCACACCCACACCCCGCGCACAGGGTCCCCTTCTTCCCTCTCTCCCGACCCGTAGCCTCCTCGTGGTTGCTGTGGTGTCTCTGGTGCTGGAAGGGGCTTCTGTAAACCAGCGGAGGAGGCCTGCCAGTCAAAGTGCCAAGGGGTGCTGTGGAAAAGCATACTTTTCTCTTCCATACTGTGGCTGGCAGGCAGTCTGTTGCTTAGATCCCCATGCTTATAACACCAATAAACACACAGCAGGATTTTGCATTAGCATCCATTGTATCACTTCATTAAATATAAAATGAATGAATATAAATAAATACTGTTACTGTTACTGTTACTACACTTAAAAGAGCGGGATTGGACATTGAGCAGCTCGGTATGCTTAGACAATCTGAAGCCTATAAGACTATTAAAGATAGGCTACTGGACATTGAATGGCAAGAACTGTGCAGTGAAGCCAACACCACATGCTCTCCCCTTCAATTTAACATCCCGGTTTGCCCTGGGAAGCCAGCCTTTTTTCTCATCCACCTGACATGCCCAGAGGCTCGTAGAGCTTACTCACTTGCTAGATGCAACTCTTTTCCATCTGCTTTGTTGGCGGGCAGGTTTGGTGGAATCCCCTATTCTCAGAGGTTCTGTCCATGTCAAACCAACTGTGTAGAAACACTTGAACATATTTTCTTCTACTGTCCACTTCATGCTACACTCCGTAAGAAACATCTGTCCTCAGTCCTTGGCAGGATGCAGGGGTGGGAAGACTCAACTAGGCTTAAGTTTCTTCTCTCCACACATGTCACCTTCTTTCTGGAGGAGGTGGCAACTTTTGCTTCCAGAATTTTAGCGACTCAGCGCCCTGGGTTCTCCTCTCCTCCCTCTTCTGTTTTCACTATTAGTTGATTATATCAGAACTATTGCCTGTTTGTTCCTGGTTTTGCTTTTGAACTGTACTATTAACTTGTCTGTTGTTTTAATGCCAATAAAGGTCTCTTAACAGTAACAGAATATAAATAAAAATAATAAAATGGGTAATTGTAAAATCAACCTAAATGCTAGAGTGTTGATGTAAACTCCTGTTGACCACCTTTTCTCTTGTCTCTGAAGTTTATAGCGAAAGGAGCCTAATGTCGGAAAATCCTCTCCACACGCACTTTGGTCATTATGAGGGAAGACTGCCAGGCAGCGGTGGAAAACTGGAACTTTGAGCACTGTTGTCCCCATTGGTGCATGAAGAACCCTACAGTGCAGAAGAGGAAGAAAGGCCAATCCAAGGAGCGTCTTCTCCATTACATCTAACATGAACAGAAGCAGCGCCATGAAGCAGTAGCATTTTTATCCAGCCGAACAGGAGAGCATTCCAGAGCAGCAATGAGGTCTGTGCAAGGGTGATGGCTGGTTGTTGGGGTTTCTCCCCCCTCTTTGGGTGTACGTGGTGCCTGTATTCGTCTGTGTACCTGTATCAGTAGACATACAGACTTTTCCCTTTAAAATGATTGTTGTTTGGGAACCAAATGAAACATTTAAGGAGTAGATTTACCCAGGAACGACTATCCAACTTAAACTGACTCCCTTACTTGTGTGACAGATAAATAAATGAAGCTTGTCATTCTCCCCCACCTGCATTTTCCTCTTTTGTGGGTATTATCTTGTGGAACTAGATGCATTTTGGGGGCGAGAAACTATGCAGCAAACTCGGACTTGGCTTCCTGGGGGGGTTTCTAAGACAACCATGTAAATAAAACATCATTGCAAAGTAGAGTAGGGGGGCGGGGGGCGGAAGTAATGCTCCTGTATGTGAGGACATAATAATATTTTACCATTATCGTTTTTCAGAATCATAATACTTTTATTGGCAAAGTGTGTTTGGACACACCCAGAATTTGTTTTGGTAAAATATGCTCTCCATATATAAAAGGAAATATAAGAATCATATAGTCAACAACACTACAGTACTGTATTACATTATTATTTCACACAGTAATGTTGTGCATGTAAATGCTCTCATCGAAATACTGAGAGCCACTTTAAACAGGGGAAATGTATGTCCTGATTTCTTTGCCATTACATTTATGCCTCCCATTTGGCCTCAAAGGCCAGTATGGGCGGCATGCGACCATACTGTATATGAAAATACAATAAAAGTAATTAATTATGGCCATCTCAAGTGATAAGTGGTTGATAAGGCCAACAAAGGGGAGGAGAAACAGATGAAAAGCTTGATCAAGCAGCAGGAAGCAGAGGCCAATTATCAGGGCCAATTATCCCCATGGAGGTTTCCGGAGGGGAAGGGAAATAAATGCAAGAGTGTCCTTCCTTCGCCGTCTCTCTCTCTCTCTCTCTGTGAAACGGGCGCCCCTGTTCTGGTCCCCCCCCCCCGTTGGCAGCCGCCTCTTCCTCCTCCTCCTCCTGCCGCCCCTTCAGCCGCAAGGCTTCCAGCTACTCTCGGGTCCTCCGGCGAGAGGGTTGCCAGCAGACGGCGCGGAATAGAGTCCCTGTGGAACAAGGCGGCACTCTAGGACGTTTTGCCTCTAAGGGCCTTTCACCGTGACACTCTAGCGTGAGGTAGTCAGAGGGCAGGTGATGCTGACTCGCCTCTTCCGGGAAGTCCCTCCCGGGGCCTCTCTAGGGCTTCTTTGTCGGAGGGCAGGTCCTCCGGCTCCGCCTCTTCCGGGAAGTCCCTCCTGGGGCCGCTCTAGGGCTTCTTTGTCGGAGGGCAGGTCCTCCCGACCCCCGCCTGTTCCCGGATGTGCTGCCATGGTGACGGCGTAGCCGCTCCGGAAGCCATGCGGGGCCCTCTGACGGGAATTCCTAGAGGGGCCTCCTCTGGGGCCGGGCGGTTTCTCCTCCTATTGGTCATGGTCTTGCCCTCTGGTCCTCCGGGCTGGCTCTCCCTTAGAAAGCCTTTGCCGGCCCAGTTCCTGGCCGGTCTTTTGGCTGTCGGGCCGAGAGGGAGCCTCGCCTGGACTCCGGCAGGTAACGAGGCCGGGAGGGAGGGAGGAGGCGGGCGGGCGGTTCCTCCCTCCCTCCCTGGCGTGTGGGTCGGGGGGGGGGGCTCCTTCCCCTTCGGTCCCCTCCTGTCCTTCTCGTTCGCCCCAATGCCCCAGGGCATGAACAGAGTGCCAGCCACGCACCTCCCCCCACTCTGCCCTTGTAGTTTTTGCAGCAAATGGTAAACATAGGAAGAGCAAAAGGACAATTTTTAAAGGCAGGCCTCGTGTTTTTCAGAGGTTCAGGGCATGCACAGAGTGCCAGTTCTTAATCTGACCTTGACCGTGGTTGCTAGAAAAAGGACCCCCCCCCGACTTCCATAGCTCCCAGTAGAAAAGACAGTCTGAGCTGAAGCTTTGCAATCCTTTCCGCCAAAGTTTATGGAATTTAAATTAAACATGTTTGTTGTTGTTCTCCTCCATCCCTGGGAAGGGAGGAAGCATGCTTTCCATCTTCAAGTGGTCCTTGATTAGTTGCTTATTTATATTGCCTTTTAATGTCTTTCCCACTGTTTGTTTGTTTGTTTGTTTGTTTAGTTATTTAATTATTTAGTTATTATGTGTTTTGCCTATTTAAACCCTACATTTCTCTTTGGAAAAGGACCCAAAGTGGCTTACAATATTGAGGGACAAAATACAGGCCAGAATATATTTAATTTACCATCAGGGAATTAGAAGAAGCATCTTTGGACATTAAAAGGTAACATTAAAGCTACAAAGAACACTCAAAAATCAAAAAACCCATTTTTTAACCTTTCCCCAGCCAATTTTACTTGTGATTTAATTGAATTGCATTTCCCCCTCTTAAATAAGTCTTGGTATCTAAATCCGTTCATTTATGTTGACACAAAAGTCCCTAGTTTGTTTACGAGCAGGAACCGTCTCTTGGTAAGCATGGGAGGGTTGGACGCGAATATGGGCCTGTCAGGAACCTCTCTCCTTTTGGCCCCATGTTGCCCTTCACATTCACCCCCAACCACTGCAACAGAGGCAACAACAATAATGCTGTACTCATTTTAATGCCTCTGTACATGCACGGAGTTCAAGTTATTTTACCAGCCATGACGATGACCAGTAGGAAAGGGATCGAGGCAGATAGAATTAAAAGATCATCTCTCTCTCACCCTTCCGTGCACGCAGAGCACCGTGCGCTGACACTGAATTCCTAATTGGAGTGGAAGAGGGAGAAGCAGTTGTCATCATATTGTTGATTAGTCGCATAGCTTATTACTTGTTCCCTCCTTTTAAAAATAAAAATTAGTCTTCTACAGATCTGATATTGAATGGTTTGACTTTCATTTTTTAACTAGATGTTTGTATTTTAAAATTTGCATAGACGGCACAGTTATTCATTGGTGGTCTTCTTAGCGTTTACAGCGGGCAGTCCGAATGTAAGAAGCACGGAGGAGGGCAAGGAGCTCCTCTTGAGACCGTTCCTTGCCTGGGCTCAGCGCTGGAGGTGACTCCATTCCCCAGACTCGCGTGGGATGTTGGCAGGTATGTGTGTGTGTGTGTGTGTGTGTCAGGCAGATAAGCGAATCTTTTTAGGCTGCATTTTCTTCTTTTTGGGGAGCACAGGTTATCATTTAGAACTGCAAGCAGTTTATGGTATGGACTTTGTTCCCTTTTAATTTACCCATGAGGTGTCCACGGAAATTGCCAGTGTTACGTATTATAAAGGGGAGAGTAAGTATTCTCCTTTCTATTTGTTTTAAACTGTGATCTGAGACAAGTCAATTGTGTCATTTAAAATAGTAGCATACAGTGAACGTTGGGCCACGGAATCTCTATGCGATAAAGGAACGGGCCCCTTCACCAAAGCGGGAGAAGGCTCCCATGTTTCTATGCAGGTCATAGGTGGGGACACATGTGGCTCCCTGGGGCCTCCCCATTTGTGTGGGACCATAAAAGCCTCAGAGGCTCTCTAGATAATCGAAATAATCTGATTTGTCTTTCATTACTTCCTGCTAGCCATACGAGGTCTCACAGAACTTCATTTTCTACCTGTGGCTTGTTTCTCCTCCTCAGTACACAAACTTGCATCGTCTCCCGATGACGGCATATGAATAAAATTCCAAATTGTTTTTAAAAATTGTTCCGTTTCCCTTTTTTTAGATTTCAGTTGTTCCAAAGAAGAAAAGAAAGGCAAAGCAGAGGTACCTAAGCAAGCCTGGCATTGCAACAGTTAAAAGTAACAAATACAGTATGGGATGGCAAAGCACAGAACCAAGCGTGCACACCCCTCTGAATTCCTCCCCAACCCATTGCTTTCCCTGGCGGCTGCGGTGCCCCCAGCACCCTCCAACACCCCCCCCCCCGCTTCCCAAAAGAAGCCCAGCTCGGCCTCCTCACATTTCATGGCTGCAGCCGTTGGAGGGGCCACTCTCCGTGGAGCCACTCAGGGAGCAGGAGGAGCAGGAAGACTTCTGCAGGCCAGGCTGCCACATGGATGGAAGAGCACTGGCCGGGCTGTCCATCAAGTCCTGGGGGGGCTGCAGTGGGAGGAAAGGTGGGGGAACCTTTTTAACAGGAACCGCAGCAGTCCAGCAGGCAAGGCCAGTAACAAGGCCAATGCTGAAGATGCCCCCTTGTGTGTGTGTGTGGGGGGGGTGCCTTACCAAACTCCAACTGCATGCCAGGATAGAGGATCCTGAAGACATAATCCATGGCCTCCTCCTCTTCTTTGTCCGAGGCAGATTCTGAGAAGCCTGGGGGGCTTCGTTTTCTCAGCTTCGGGAACACTTTCCCCTGCAGACAGCAAAACAACTAAGCCACGAGTGGCTCCAGGTCTCTGTGGCCCACCTGGTGCAAGCCAGCCGTGCCTCTGGGTATCAGCCAAAGAGCCCCAAAGGCTTCCGTTGCTCCTCCTGGAAAGGAAACCCACCCCCTGGCAGCGGGCGGGGGGACAGTACCTTGGTGAGAGTCTCACCTTGCCCCTCTGCGCCCAGAGAGGTGGGTCCAGCTGGCCTCGGGGAAGGAGCTCGTTTTCCAGGCAGGAGAGGAACTGCAGGAGATGCCCCCCTTTGGGGAACCGCAGGGGAGGGCGCTGGATGCCATCTTGGCTGACGAGGACCACCGTGCCCCCACTGTCTACTATCCAAGAGAGAAAAGAAAAGGTCAAAGAGGAGGAGGGGGAGATGGAGGGTCGGGGAGGAGGCATAGCAGTTGACCAAAGAATCCCCTCTGGAGCCCTTCCTTCCTATTCCATCCCCAGAAGAGGGATGGGTGGGATCAGGGACCCCTTCTTGCCATCCCTGACAATGCCTGAGAGGAGCATCTCCCATTGGAGCCCTCTGCAATCCCATCAGCCCCAGAAGCATGGCAGCTGGGGGTTGATGGGTGCTGCATTCCAGCATGGCTGCAGTTGCCCCCTTTTTTGGCTGTTAGCCTCCCTGTTGGGTCAAAGCTGCCCATTCTTGCGCATTCCAGAGTGGACCTGGGACTTGCTGGAAGGACCCCGAAGCCCTCGATGTGGGCTGGCCCCGAACAGCCTTGGCCTTAATTAAGCCCAGGCCCTCTGGATGGATGCCTGTGGACCAGACACACCAGGGAGAGAGGTGATGGGGGATCGAGAGGCTCACCTCTCTGGGAAGGTTCTGGAGAAGCCAAGAGGCAGGAAAAAGGTGGAGAGAGTGTCCTTACCTTGCTGGTGGCAGTGGAGGTAGACAATCTCCTCCAGGCAGATGGTCATGGCGTAATCCCAATAGATGCTGCAAAAGGGGAGTAGAGAAATCATCATGGCCGCCCAGACCAGACCAGCACCACGGCCTCAGAGAACACCAGAAAGTATGCCCCAAGGAGCAGTTGTGCTACAACTAATAATAAAAATATATATTTAAAATCCTTACTACATTTTGGGCAGAGATTTCCGCCAGTCCCCTCTGCACCGTTAAAACCCACCAGAAATCCATGTGGCCCAGGCCCAGAGAGGAGCCACAGAAGATGGTGGAGTTTTGTGGTGCACTGCACTGGATAAACTCCAATACTGCCAATAAGCCTGCGCTCTCAACCTTTCAATCCTAAAGGGAGCCCTTTGAGGCTGACTCAGGCTTCCATCCTTCCAAGGTCAGTATAATGACAGCCCAGCTCCCTTGGTGGTGGTGGTGGTGGTGGTGAGGTGTGAGGTGTAGTTTGTATCATAAGGCTATCAACCTCCCAGAAGGTCCAGAGCTCCCAAATTGCCTCAGGAAGCCAGGCAGATCTCTCCAGGAGGCAGCCAGAGGTTCAACTGGCCCAGCAGCAAAGGGCTCCTGAACACCCTAACCCAGTGGGTCACCCCATGTCCTTGGACTACAACTTTTAACTCCCAGAAAGCAACAGGTGGTGGAGGCTCCTGGGAGTTGTAGTTGAAGCACTTCTGGGGAACCAACATTGGGAACCCCTGCCCTAACCTAACCCTACAGAGAAACCGATGGCACGGGAAGCCCTCTTCCTAAAGCAGTCTGCAAAAAGACGCAACTGGAAAGGCGTTTCTCCAGTTTTTTATTCTGTTGTGCTCTGGGTTCTCTGTAACTGCACAGGATTTATATTTTTCATTTGGTATTGAGCTATTTGGAGTTTTTTTCTGAATGTAAGGCACCGAGAAAAGTGAGGAAGAAGCTGATTAAAATTCAGTGAAATCTCCTTGTGGCTCCTCCCTGGGGGTGGTGAGTGAAGAGGGCGGACCCTTGGCCCCACGGACTGGCCTCCCGAAAGAAACCGATCCCTCCACCCCCTAAGGATGAGGAGTGTCCTTCCATGGGGGACAAAAAGAAGGGAGGGCAGGGCCAAAGGCAGAGGCAGCACCTCTTCTCATAATCCAGGCCTCCGACAGAGCCGTTCATAAGTTGGTTGGGGGTCCACTTCAGAGTCATGAAGTCAGCAGCCTGATGGAGAGACAAATAGCCTGGAATCGCCTCCATATTGTCACGCTACGACAGGAGAGAGAAGAAGGAAAACAAGGTCTAGTCATGGGCCTGAGATGTGGAGGACCCGTGTACATTTTGATAGAATCCTAGGGATGGAAGAGACCTCCAGGGACAACCAGTCCAACCCTCCGCCATGCAGGAACACCCCATACACACACACACACCATCACAGTACTCCGACTCCTGATTTTAAGGGCTCACTTTCTGCCTCATGACTCAGGAACAGTATGGTAGCCCTTCTGCCATTTTGGAAGCCCAGGAGGTGGCTGGCAAGGAAGACCTTCCCCCCCACCCTGGTTAGCAGAAGACCCGCATAACTGCAAAAAGCATCCATTTCCAGGCTTGTCTGTGAAGATTCTCAGTCATCCCAGTGGGTTTATCTGGAAGCTGAGTCATGGCAACTGGTGAAGAAAAGAAGTTCAGTTGCCATGACTCAAATTCCAGATTCCCAGGCTTCTTTAAAAAGGACCCGACAGAATCCCAGATC
Organism: Phrynocephalus vlangalii; assembly: GCA_037367305.1. Taxonomy (NCBI): domain Eukaryota; kingdom Metazoa; phylum Chordata; class Lepidosauria; order Squamata; family Agamidae; genus Phrynocephalus; species Phrynocephalus vlangalii. The sequence continues at coordinate 4,791 of JAWVWN010002076.1, read as the reverse complement.
CGGCTGGCCAGAACTCTAACCCTAACCCTTAGCTAAACGCATTTCACTGTAGATTCCCCACTGAGCTCGCAATGGCAGGTTCCATAGCCACTGAATTCCCCCTCCCTCCTCCCCCACCGCTCCCGCTTGACAGAGACTCACCGGCTGCACCAAGACGTTGTTTTTCCCATACAGGAGGGTGGCCCTGGATTTTTGGTGGAGAGATTCAACATAATCCCTGGCCGAGAGAGAGGGGCGGCCATCCATGCTGCCACTGGAATGCCTCTTCTGGATCTGGAGAAACCCAGCAGAAAAGAAAGCAGGTGAGGGCCAGCCCCTCTGAGCACTCTGCAGCACCCCACCCCCGCCACTGCCCAGCAGCCTGGAAGTCCTCACAGGAGAATGTGAGACGTGGCTGCTTCTCCGCTCCAAGAGCTCCACTCAGAGACCACACCTGGACATCTACCGTCCAAAGGCACTGACTCTTGGATGAAGCCTGCAGCGGCTCTGGAGACACCTGGAGTCTCCCAATCAGAGCTGCCCCCTTCAGAGCCAGTGAGGGCCACAACGGGCTGACGTACCAGGAGTCTTCTCTATGCCAACAAATGGTTTGGGAAGAAAGCATCCCAAAATAAATACCCAGGACGCCGCTGGACCACCACCTTCCACCAAACCCGGCCCTTACAGTCCACCTGGCCCACTCACATCCATGCTGAGCGGCAGCGAGGACCCTACGGAGTTTGAGTCTGGATACATCCCCCTCTTCAGAGGCACGACCTCCAAGGTATGTATTGGATCTCCCAACTACTGCGGCCAGGCTGTGAAAGAGTGAGTTCTTTGGAATACAATTCCTAGCATCTTCACTCCATCACCCCCACCCCACGCATGTGCATTTTCAAAGCTCAGAGCTACCTGGACAAAAAGTTGGAATGGGTCAGAGGCTGTCTGCTTCCCACGTAACTAAGAAACCCACAGTAAGAATGAACACAACATCATCTTCAAATGCTCATCTAAGAGAAGGCTACCAGAACACCCACTTCCATCCCTCTTTTTCACCCCACCCACAAGGCTCCTTTTTTTTCATTTTGTTAAAGCTGCAGCCTTTTTCCTCTGAGTTATTCACATGTCATGCCCAAGCACAGTTTAGTGTGAAGAAAGCTCCCATCCCCCTTGGCTGGCTGCTTAGATCTTCAGATTCTGGACACCCCCAATCTCCTCAGCCCCCACCCGCAATCGCTAATCCCCATGCCTTGCAAGACCTACACAGAGAGCGGGGCGTTTGGTGGGTGAGTCTTGGCGACAGTGCGAGCTGTGGATCCGATGGTGTCGAACCAGCTCATCAGCTGAGGGGTCCGTCCAGAAGTGGTCAGCCGTCTTCATCTTGGTGTACTCCAGTGCACATGGTCCCACTAGGCAGAGAAAATTGTTTTCAGTCAGAAAAAGGAAGGAAGGAAGGAAGGAAGGAAGGAAGGAAGGGCAGGCCTGTCCAAATATACTTCTCCACACCCCCTCGTTCTACTTCAAAGCAGAACTGGTCCAACATAACCAACTGCCCTGGCAGTGGGTGTCAAGAGGCGCTGGATTCAGTACTGGGGAAATCCTAGAGGTTTTCTGAGCCCAGGCCTCAGCCTGTTCCTCTGGACTTGCCATGACATCATCAGCGGGCTATTTCCTAGTATTTCAGTTCTATCTCCGTACCCAGGATGCCTGGAATTACAAAGCTGAGGTTTTAAAAGTCGACTCCTCAGCCAGCTTCCCCCTCCACTCTGGAAAAGGCTCCTTTGCAGCCTACAAGCTTGGGGCCCAAATGCTGAACCCTAAAAGAGGAGGCCTTAATTAATTGCCCCTTCTGCTCAGCAGCACTTCCGAAAAGCCCACTTCCTGGATGCATTTAAGGGCTTTTGTCTCCAAAAAAGCAGCTCAGAAAGAACTTGCAGTACCTAACAAAGATGCCAGGATGGGGCCCTCCACAGGATCCATCAGCAACGCTTCCTTTTTATAGTATTTACTAGAAAGAGAAAAGAAGATACCGGAAGGGCTGGATTAAGCCCAAGGCTTGACTCACAACCAAGTAGCCACAAGGAGTGTACAAGCCGGATGAGAGGGTAATTATCAGGAGCGATGGGGAGGCTGGGTGTCTAGCAGGGCCCTGGGAGGTCCATGCTCCCCTGCCCAGTTGAGGAATTCATTCAGTCAGTCTCTCCCCACCCCACCCCCACCCCAAAGGATCAACAGAACCCTCCATGTTTGGCACCAGGATATCAGTGGAGGAAAGGCAGGCTATACGTTATTGCTTATAAAAGAAGCAATGCTCTCCAGGCGTCTCCTGCTGCTGAGGCGGAAGGCCACCTGGGCCTGGCTTTGGGTCCCCGGGGGCTCCTGGGGAAATAGTTGGCCCTCGGGGGGGGGGGGGGTTGGATAGCGAGGCTCAGCAGGCATCAAAGGAAGCAGGCCTGAAAGCAAGGGAAGGGCTGTGGCCATGGAGCCACCTACCTGCTGTTTTCCACCAAGTGGAGCACAATTTTGTCCAGGACCTTCTCAAACAGTGCTGTCCTGATCCAGAGGTGCCTGACCGGCTGTGGGGATAAGCTGGGGAGCTTCTGGGCTTTGCGGCTGCTCTCCTGCACGCTGGGACCCTGGTTTCGCCTGAAGAGAGGAGCAAGAGAAAGGAAGGATCGGCCAGGGTCTCTCAGTGGCCCCAATCCCTGCAAAGGAACTCTGTCTGATTCTGAAGCATGTTTATTTATGCATGCATTTAGCCACACGGAACAATCAGAAAGGAAAGCTACAACAGTTGGAGAACCTTGAACTGGCCTTGTGTGTGTGTGTGTGTGTGTGTGTGTGTGTGTGTGTGTGTGTGTGTGTGTGTGTGTGTGTGTGTGTGTGTGTGTGTGTGTGTGTGTGTGTACGCGCACGCATGTGTGTGTGTGTGTGTGTGTGTGTGTGTGTGTGTGTGTGTGTGTGTGTGTGTGTGTGTGTGTGTGTGTGTGTGTGTGTGTGCCTGTCTGGCCCCTGGTGGGTGGCCAGTTTCCCTGCTTTGGCCTGTCTCTCATTCGGAAGGGCTGATCTTTCTCACCCTCGCCTTCTTCCTCTCCCCAACCCAACTTTACCAATGACGAGAGGCCGGGGGAAAGTTCAGAGGCCCAGAAGTGTCCCCCGGCCGTGGCTGAGGAGCTGCTCCAGGGCTTGCACCTTCCGAGAGAGCGCTTCGGCCGCTGGGAAGCTCTTCCCGGCCTTCATGAAGAGGGCTGCCATCTTGTTGCTGCGCAGGAAGCCGGCTGCCCGCCGCTTGAGGCCGTGGAGGAGGCAGGCTTCCACTGCAGCTGGGGGGAGAAGGAAGAAGAGAAGGGGCTACCACTTGGTGTCCGGCCCTGGCAACCCGGAACGGCCACCAGGGAGAGCCAAGGTTGGGGTCAATAACAATAAAAAAATTCTCCATCTGGGTGGGAGGATGAAACTGGCCGACCATTGCCGTCAGTAATACAGCCCATTTAGTCTTCAAGGCTGCTTTTTGAGAAGGATTTGAGTGGAATTTATGGAGTGTTCTGTCATTCTCTTACCAAATATCAAGAGTTTTTATTTGAAAAAAGGAAAAAGAAATGAAATTCAGTAATAAGCACTGCCAGGGATTATTTCTGAAATACTGTAACAAATTAACAGCAGCCAACTAGTTTGTAAACACCAAGAAATGACAAGTAGCAACAATGTAGTTTTCAAAAGTATCATTCAAGCTGTGTATAAACATGGCTTCTCGCCTGGGACTGGCCAGCCGGGAGACTGGGGCACGCCCCACTTGGCCCTGCCCTGCCCCTGGCCTGATCCAGCATGGGTCTTCTTATGTTCTTATGCCCTGCCTGCCATCCATGGCCAGCCAGGGTCTGCTAGCAGGAAAAGGCAGGGAGGCCCCTTCTTGTAAGTGCAAACCGCCCAGAGACTGCTCGACATGGTATGGGGCGGTATAAAAGCAGAACACTTTGCTTTTGCTTTTCTGGAGCCCGAGTCAGAGAGCTGGTCGTAACTGGAAGGCCCTGTGTTGGTGGAGGGGCTGCCTTGCTAATACATACCCAGCCTGTCTGTTAAGGGGAGACAAATCAGAGCCTCTGGATCCCAAATTCAGCCTCCCACCCTAGGAAGCAAACAAGGGGATGGAATGCAGCTGAAAGCACCTTCCTCCCATGGCTGCTGCCTCCACCCTGCCCTCACCCCCTTCTGGATCCCTTCTTCGCTGGTCTTACAGCACTGCACGTACTACGGACATCTTAAGAATGCAGCTCTTCTGGAAGAGAAGGCTTGGCCAGATGTACACACACACCCCGTGCTGCGTAGGGGACACCGGTGGGGTCCTGCAGTATTTCACCACTCTCCTTGCCCCATCCATATGCTTCGTGCCAAGGACCTCGAGCAGACTGACCCTTGCCGGTGCTGCAAATAAGATGACAGGCCTGTCCTCCAGCCAAGGAGAAATCTGACAGGGCCTGAAAGAGAAGGGCATAACCTGAAGCCAGCCAAAGGCTACCCTCAGATAGATAGATAGATAGATAGATAGATAGAAAACAAAACTTTTTCTAATACGTGGAAGAATGATGCTGCCCCTTCTCCCCCCTCAATCCCGTAGCAGAATACTAGGTGGTTCCTAAACTATTCCAAATCCCACCAGTGTCCTTCCCGGGATCAAAAAAAAAAAAACCTCGGAGGCTTATACAACTTGCAAGCTGATCAGGGGGTTAAAGGGCAGAGCCTTTCCCCACCCTTCCTATGTTTTGTTCACAAATCCAAAGAGCCCTACAGTATTCTGCGGACTTGCCAAGAAGA